>CAUYPK010002551.1:0-25228 GCA_963574355.1 Loris lydekkerianus
AAAAATAAAAATATATACCCAAAACAGTTACAATAATTGAGGAATCAGTAGGTTAAATGCTTTTCAATATTTATTGCTAAAGAAAAACTGTAAACTAGCAACAACAACTTTAAAACTTTAAATAAAGTGCAGAAAACCGTAGCTTAATGGGTAATCAAGCGAAATCACAATCACCGAATCAAATAACCTGTATGACCCGGTATAAGCCGAGTTCTTGTTTGTTGGCACAAATTTTGTGCCGGAAAAAACTCTGCTTATACTCGAGTATATACGATACTAAGGTCTACTAAAGCCTAAGGCTTTGATTAGTAACTTTCCTCTTTGTATTGATAGTGAATCAGAATCTTGGTATTAAAGATTTGTTTTTTAAATTTCTGTTTCTTCCACCTTGTGCCTGATACCTGCATGAGACATGGTCAGATTACAGTAGATCTAGACAGAATATCAGTATGTACCTTGGATTCATTTGGCCCCTGCCCTATCTAGGGTATGTGTGTGCATTATAGTGACAAGGTTACATTAAAAAGTATACAGGTTGAGCATCCCTAATCCAAAAATTCCAAATCAAAAATATGAATTTTTTTTTTGGAGACAGTTTCAGTATGTCACCCGCACTAGAGTGCTCACAGCTCACAGCAACCTCAAACTTTTGGGCTTAAGTGATTCTCTTGCCTTAGCCTCTTAAGTAGCTGGGACAATTGGTGCTCACCACAATGCCCAGCTATTTTTTTTTTTTTGGTAGATGTCATTGTTGTTAAGCAGGCTCAGGTCGAGTTCGAGCCCATCAGCCCCAATGAATGTGGCTGGCCCCCTAACCACTGAGCTATGGGCATCAAGCCAAAAAAATAAGAAAATTTTTGAGCATTAATGTGACACCACAAGTAAAACATTCCACACTTTGACTTCATGTGTTGGGTCATAGCCATGCAGAGTGCATAATTTTTTCTGTGTCTTCAAGAAAAGAAAGATTGTCCCAGCTCTCTTCAGCGATGATGTATCTTTTCTGCATATGCCAGATATGTACATCATACTTTTCACCATTAAGTACTTATGTGTGAATAAGTGTAAGAAAATGATTGCCTATTGGTAGCAAATAAACTAAGAGTGAGGAGTGATGGTGATGGTAAACAACCACAGATTGCTCACATAGGCAGCTGAGATAGTGACATCTTTGCTTTCTGATGGTTTAATGCATACTGACTTTATTTCATGCACAAAAATTATTAAAAATATTGTTTAAAATGACCATCAGGCTATATGTATAAGGTGTATGTAAAATGTAAATAAATTTTATGTTTTGACTTGTGTCTCATTCCCAAGATAGCTGATTACAGGTATGCAAATACCAGAAATCCCAACATATAGTAGGACCTCTGTAAGTTGACCATCTAGGGGACTATAACAAACTGGTCAACATCAGGGCCCTAGCTGTGTTCCAGACATGGACTGCTATGCTATTATCTCACTCAGGAACAATTGCTCTTAGTGCCTGAGGGCTATTTAACTTAGCTGAAGGGAGAGAGAGAGTCTTTGAGAGAGTAAAGCAGTCTTCTTAGAAAGATAGATCTTAGTCTTTAGCAGAGCTTAGTGATCTTCAGCAGAGAGACGTCGTGCTGGCGTTCCACAGGCAGGAGAAGCGACAGAGAGTAAGCGTGGCCGTGGTAGAATGCGCATGCTCCCATCTGCCTTCTCCTCCAGCCTAATATAAGGCTGATCTCGTGCCTCTCAACACTACAGGTGTAAAGACTGCCAATTCACCAATGCTCTCATCTCACAAGCTCTCTCATGCTTGTTAGGAGTGCTAAATCCCTCTCCATGCCCTTTTCACCAAGGTGTTCCATTATTGAGCTATACAGGTATTTCTTATAACTCTCACTCCTCCTAGCCATAGGCTATATGGGCTGCTACAGAGGTGGTCAAAATAAAGAACTAGGCCTACTGTACTTACATGTGCATGTGGTGAATATCAGTCTATGAAAATGAGGTCAAATTAAGGGAGTGGTCAATATAGGAATGTGGTGAACTATGGAGATTCTACTGTATCTGAAATCCAAAACGCTTCTGGTCTCAAGCATTTGGATAAGGGATAGTCAACCTGCATAAACTCCTCCTTAGATGTGTTGAGCACTCTTCTACATTTGCCTTGAGACCATAGGACCTGTAGAAGTGCTTTGCTAGTGGTCTGGGGAGCCACATTAGTGAAGCTGCTGATGAGATGTTAATAAATCTTCTTAAACACCTCCAATTTTACCTAATGCAGTGAACATTTCTTGGAACCAAGGAAATCTTTTTCAAGTATGAGAAAATAAAATGAATTCAGCATTCCTACTAGTAGTAGAAATTTGGGTGACTGTATATTTCTCTTGCAAAGAAAAATAAAAGAAGTAATTTTAGTCTGGGATACAGAGGTAATAGTTAACAGTGGGAAAGAGTGATGCTGATGTCTTTTAGGGATAGAGCTGTCCCATTTTTTGTGAATCTCCTAATCTGAATCTCTAGGATTTGCAGACTATGCAATAAGATAAAACCCAGAAATTCTCTAGGTCTCTAATTATTTTTATTTGTTCATTTATTTCATGTTCCCAACTTGTTGGTACTGTCCTAACTTATGTTGGCCTTGTATTGCAGTAACTGTGAAAGTCTACATAGTAAAACTCCCAAATGCCCCTAAACCAGGAACAGAGTTTCCAGGAGAAAATCTCTAGATGATAAGTGTGTACATGGCCATTGGTTCTATTACCTGGGTTCTTTTTATCCCTGCAGTTCCTCTCTTGGACAACACTTTGTCTCTATGGGGAAAAGTGTTGAACTTTGAGACAGAAGACTTGGTTGGGACCTGGCAATGCCATTTTGAGTGGTTGGGCTCAGGGAAATTAGTGCATGTTTCTGAGCTTCAATATCTGGCTCTCCAAAGATTGTTGAGAAGATTAAGGGGTATACGTCTCTGGAGGTGGCTGGACCTGGGCATGGTCCATGGGAAGCACTCGGGACAGAGATAAGCAGCAGGACATCTTCTCTCCATGTCCTGACCCTCTCATTTGGGAGAAAGCAGACACCCCAACTCCTGCAGTCCTCAGATTACCTAGCTCAGTGCCTGGCATGCAAGCCAAACACTCAAGAAATAATTGCCAAGGGAACTGTAAAACCTGCTGTGGGGTGCAGAATAACCCATGTAGCAGGGCAGCCAGTTTTGGAGGGCAAACCTCCACATCCATCACAGTCTCAAGCATCTCTCTCTGCTCCCAGACATATCAGCAGACACACCTTCCATTCTAGAGGAACTTGCAAAGCATTTTTATGGATTGTGTTATGGGCTAAACTGTATTTCTACTTAATTTGTGTACTAAAGACCTAAACTCCAGCACCTCAGAATGCAGTTGTACTTAGAAATGGGGCCTTTAATTAAAGAGGCAATTAAGTTGAAATGAGGCCCTTAAAGTAGAGACCTAATCCAATCAGATTGCTGTCCTTATAAAAAGAGGAAATTTGGGCTCACAAAGAGAAAACTACGGATGCGCTTGCACAGAGAAAATACCATGGGAGGATGCAGGAAGAAGATGGCCATCTACTATCCAAGGGGGGAAGTTTAAGAAGAAATCAAGCTTGCTGACACCCTGACCTTGCACTTAGCCTCCAGAACTGTGAGACAATAAATGTCTGTTGTTTAAGCCCCCTGTCATAATTCTTTTTAGGGAAGCCCTAGATATTCTTTACTACAATCTGTAAGTCAAGTATTGTGATCCCAGATTTAAAACTAGAGTCTGAGGTGCAGAGAGGTTATATGATTGCACATTTGCACAGAACTTGGACCATTTGGCTCCAAACGCAGTGCTCCTCCTTTTGTGTCTGAGCTGCCTCCTCACTCCAGGCATGCTTTTCCCCACTGACTCTGTCTTTCTTCTCCCAGGAAAGGTTCAGCCTCCGGGCCCATCCGCAGGAGAAGAATCTATTTAAGTCTTGCCTGATTTTAAACACTCCCAGATCTATTATAAGGCAGCACTATCACTATAGCATGTCACTATAGACATCTAATTTTTGCTGCCATTTTTCTTTGCTTTGCTAAGACTTTAAGCTTTTGATTGTCAGAAAGCTGACCAGTGTTGATTTCTAGAGACGCTAAAGGAAATATACAAAGTAAAACCCCAAGCCCAAATGTCACTGGTAACTCCTGATTTTCACTCTCAGCACTATTGAACCACTTCACAGAATCATAGATTTTGAGCTGGAAACTTCAAGATTTTCTGGACAAAGAGGAAACTGAGGCTGAGGGAGGTTGACTGTGTTGATCAATTTCAGATTCAAAGGGCTCCATGTCTGAGGTCACACACAATAAGTAATGGAACATTATAAGACAAGGTAGGAATGGCCATGGTAGGCACGTTGACAGCCATGAGAAGTGACAGAATGATGGCAAGAGGGGAACAGCCACATCAAGTACCAGGCCCAGCATTAGCCCTCCCACGCATTCAGGGGCAGTGTTACACAGGGACCAACAACCGCAGGGTCTCTGTTACTCCCAAGATGTTCCTGTATGCTCAGCTCCATTAAATAGTGTTTACGATGACCTTTCGCCATCAACAGAAGTTCAATTATATTCTATTTACTCTGATTCCTAAGGCAGGAACTGACATAACGCATTCTATTTACAACAAGAATAACCAGCATTTGTTGAGTGCTGTTTGCTAGGATCTGTGCTACATGCTTCACAGGGATTATCTCATTTTAGAAATATTTCCATCCTCAATGGTTTTAACTAAAAATATTTTGGTACTTAAAACTGCAGCTGGTTGAAATAATTCACTTATATGGAAAAACTCATTCACTAAGGAGGATTCAATTAAATGATGACTTTCATGTTCTTTTTTCTCTTTCTCTCCATATGTGTGTATGTGCACACATATATATTAATATATATATATATAACGTCTTGAATATATATTTAAAACATATATTTCAGATATAAATATATACTCTCTATATTTTCTTTTATATACAGTTGACGCTTGAACAATATGGGGGTTAGCAATGCCAGCCCCTTCCCACCGCACAGTTGAAATCTGTGTATAACTTTTGACTCTTGAAAAACTTAATTACTAATAGCTTAATGTTGACTAGAAGGCTTACGGATAACATAAGCAGTTGAGTAACACATATTTTGGATGTTATATGTATTACATACTGTGTTCTTACAGCAAAGTGAGCTATAGAAAAAATATTAAGAAAATCATAAGGAAGAAAAAATATATATTTATTAAGTGGAAGGGGATCATTACGAAGGTTTTCATCCTTGTCATTGGTGCCTATGTACAAGTGGACCCACATAGTGTAAACCCATGTTAAGGGTCAACTGTGTGTGTTTTATATTATGTATGTAATATGTATTATATATAGTAGGTCTGACAGTTATGTTGTTGAACTTGCCACCATGTGCTTACATTGACAGGACTGTAGAAACAATTCAGTAAGGTCCACAACCTTGGTATATCAGTGTCTCACAGCAGCGTTTGTGTTGACATCTGGTGGTGTCTTGCCCAGTAGTGTTCATTAATTGTTGCTGCCTGTTTTTGTGTGCCATCATGAGAATGTGGGAGCTTGAATTACAGCAATGAACAAACAGTGAATTTCCTGTTAAACTTGTCAAGAGTGGAGGTGAAATCAGAAACATGTTATTCTGAGTGTGTGGAAATAATGCCATGAAGAAAACATCAGTGTTTGGAAGGAGTAAACATTTTTCTGAGAGGGGAGAGAGCACTACTGATGAAGAGAGGTCAGCGCAGGCAGTAACAAGCAGAACTAGTGAAAACATTTATCAAATTGTGTGTCAAAATTGTCAGCTAACTGTGGGAAGTGTAACAGAGCAAGTACATATCGATAGAAAAACAGTTGGGAAAATCTTAACTGAAAATCTTGGCCCGTAACTCATGGCTCTTGCATCACAACATTGCATCAGCTCACAGGGCTGTAAGGGAATTTTTATCCAGTAAACAAATAATTAAACACACTTCTCTGTGTTGTAAGCACTAGTAATTAGCACTTATAAAGTATAGCAATGCAAGCTTGTTCCAAGAAGTAGATGGAGCCTGGGACAAGTCACACTCTTTTTTTTCCACCTCTAAATTCAAAATCTGCTTTTATTTTTTTTTGTGATCTTGACCTTTCTGTAACCCTCACTGATGTCTACTAACTGCTTTCATTCATTCATTCAACTCATTCATTCACATGGGCTACCCTCACTTGAAAGTCTTCTCTTGTAAACAAGCGGTCTTTTTTGTTTTAAACGTTCAGACTTTTTTTCAATTTTATTGACACATAATAATGTAGTTCTTTTTCTTTTTTCTTATCTGGAGAGGTTGAAGTACTTCTTGTTTCCATCCTGCCTTGGCCCTGCCTCTATAAGCAGCAGGTGTTCCATACATAGGTGCTGAATCTGCCAGGCTGTCAAGTGCAGTGGTTGAGAGCCCGGGGCCTTGAGATCATACTACAGAGGTTTGGAAACCAGCTCAATTCTGTATGCAGTGTGTGATTTTGAGATTATGCATCTGTGAGATGAGAATAATAATAGCATGAACGTTCCATGTTGTTGTGAAGATTACATGAGATAACAGAGGATATAGTGTAGTACCTGACATATAAGCAATGCTCTGTGTTCGGTCTTATAAATTAGCCTGCATGCTTAGGACATCATTGACAACTGAGTCTCAAAGTGTTTATCTGCAGGGGAGTTTGCCCAGAAGGGGAGAGTATTTTTTTATTCCTATTATCTCACAAAGGGTTTGGATGCTTATAGGTTGATTTTGAATTGTCATCTTTATGATTTTATTTTTTCAGGATCTATGGCAGCTATTTCTTCCTGCTGATTTCCTCCTTAGGTCAGAGCCTATCTACTATTACAGACTTCTTAAACTTGAATGAGCATCAGGAACCCCTGGAGGACTTGTTCAAATGCAAGTGACTGGGCCCCACCCCAGAGTGTGTGACTCAGGAGGCCTGGGGTGGCACATCAGAACATGCATTTCTAAAAGGCTCCCAGGTGATGCTGAAGCTGCTGGCCCAGGGACCCATTTTGAGAGCTGCTGCACTCTCAGAACTCAGCTCCCCAACCCAGGGTTCTTCTTTGTTGTCTTTTAGGGTAGGATACTCTGCAAAACGTGTTTAATAGTTTCACATACAGGGAAGATCAGCATAAAATAGATGCTCCTTTGATCGCCAGACTTGACTAAATGATTATGCTAATAAATCTGCAGGGTATTAACTTGCCAGTGTCTAAACATCTTTAAATTATTCCAGTGGGTATGTCAGGTGGAAATATTTCGATGTCAACATTAGACAGGTGCTGACTTGGGGATGCTCTGGTTACTGTGCCTCATCAGCGTGATGCTGTCATGTCTTTTTTCCTGGCTGTGTTAGCATGACCACAGTGTCTGTCCTAGTGTGGAAGGTGGCAGCTCCTCCCGGAGTGTGGCCCTGGCTTGATTACTGATGTCAGCTCCTCTACCAGGAAGGAACTGCCTCTGGTCAGGTAAGCTGGAAGAGGAGATGGAGCATGAACCAGGAGAAATAAAAGACCATCTCTGCATTTTATTAAAAAAAAAAAAAATGCTCCCTCTAGATGGACACCACACCCCAGAACAATGGAAGGTGCCTGACTTCTGCAACACAGGACTTCTTGAACCTGAGATTATTTCCATAGTTTGTGTAGGGAGCATACATTAGTTCATTTAATCATCACTGCAACTCTCTGCAAGAGTATTTGCTAGTACCTTCATTGCATAGATGAGAAAACTGGGGCCCACTGAAGATGTTCATTAACACCCACAAGATCTCAGTTAGCTGGTGTTGAAGTGAGGTGATAAGCCCTGACTGAACCCCCAACTAATAGACGACAGAGCTATAGAAGTAGTAGCCTTATTGATGGGCTGCTCAGGCTCTGTATCAGACACTGTGGCTTCATTCATTCATGTATCTATTGAGTATCATTTATATGTAAATGATCACATAAAGCATTCTGAGGAATACTACCCAAAAGTGTTACCTTAATAAATTAATCTAGTCTTATTTTTTCAAACAAAACATCTCACATATTTATTACTGAATAAGTCTATTAACATGAAAGCATAAAAATAAGGGAAAAATTAGTATTTTCCCAGCAAAACATGTTAACTATTCAGATAGTAGCAATTTTTTCAGTCTGATGTGATGAGAACCCAGAGACCTTAATGCAGTGTACACTTGTACACCACCATGTGGGACTTCTGACAGACCCAGCCTCGCTCTTTTTTAGCGTTTAATCTGGGAGCTGAACCTGATTTTATTACCAGTTTTCATTTTAATCCATTGATAATGGACTCAAGTTAGCAAGCAATTCTGCATGGCAGATAGAGATATTTGCTCTTGCTATTATCTAATAGGGGGACAAAGAATAAAATATGAAGGTGAAGAGTTTGGAGTGACAGCCAATCCAGGGCTTAGTGAAGCACAATGCTCCCCCATCATTCAATTTCATTACAAAGGCAGCTGAGAGGTCACACCAACACCAAGATGACATTCTGCTAAGAACAGTTGTTACCAGGAAAGATGATTTTGGATGCAAATAACCCCAAGTCAATTGACTTAAGCAAGGGACACTGAGAGTCAAAAGTCCTGGAAGTCCAGAGGAAGGGATACCTGAGCAGTACCTGTGTAATCCTAGCAGGTTGGAGGCTCTGGGGTCCTCTCCCTCTGCACCCTTAGGACGGGCTTCATTCAGGATACAGCTTCCCAGCATAGCTTCAAGATGACAGATCCTGACAACAGACATCAACAGACAGGACAAGGTCTGCTTGGGAAAAGGAGCTGTTTCTCTTATGGCCTGTTTTGCACACAAGGAAACCCTCACCAGAAGCTCTGCAGCAGACCCCTCTGCATAAGGAATTGCCAAGTTTGGCTTGGATAGATCACAATTTACTCAAGTCCCAGAGCAAAACTGTGGCTCTGCCAACACAGAAGGGGCAAGTGGCTATTGTAGGCAATAAATGTGGCTGCCTCAATGCCATGAAACTGAGGCTGCTCCAAAGAGGTATATTGCAAAGTGTCAAATACAGTAAATGACTGTGAGAGCAACTCCCTTGTGCACTCCTTATTGTGAATGAAAATATCAAGTGCTGTATACTGCCTCTTTTTGCCTCATAAATCTCTATGATGGGCATTTACAATCCTCTGCAGAAAGAAGAAAGGCTTTTAGCGATTCATTTGATTAGGCGCCCATCAATTTACTGGAATCCTGTTCAAATGTAAATGAAAACAATTTTAATTAACAGGATCTGTAGTTTTATTTTTAGATTGTACACAAAGCAATTTCCCCCAGGTAGCTTTTCAATCTGGGGGATTGTATGAACTCTGGGAATTTTTACATGATAACGTGATTTAGTTGAAGGTGTGAGGTTCCCACATTCAAACTGTTACCCATATCTGTATAGAATTGTATAGGTACAATGTTCCCACATTCAAACTGTATACCAGTATCTAGTCTGCAGTAGGGTTGTGTGTGGTCAACTTGGCATCATTGCTCCCATTCCATCTGAGGTTAGAGACCTGGACCGTTTCCTTGCATGGGTTAGAATTAGCCAATGAGAAAAACTCATGAGATTTGAAAGGGTAAATGCATCAGTGGCTGTCACCCTTAGGAAGTTGTTGGAGTCAAACACGTAGGTTTTCAGACCTTTCCCCAGCTCCAGCTGCATAGACATGGCAGCTCTGCAGCCCTTTCCAGGAATTCCTGTTTGGTGGACGTGGTGTAAATGCCAGCACTCCCCCTTGAGCTTTGGTGGTCACCCTCCTGGCATCCTCTCCCCTAGCACTTTCAATAGTCATGAAGTCCTCAATTTTGTCTTAAATACTTTACACCCAGAATGCAGAGAGGGGTTACTGTTTTCTTCATCGAACCCTGACAGGCCAGATCCTCCTGTGTTTCTTCTCTCTCCAAATTCACCTCTCAGCATGTGCATACACACACGTTTCCTTAATTCAGATTCTTCCCCCAGAGTTATGCTCTATTCACAATTTAGTTTGTATCATTTCACTTATAAACATACAAATATCTTATATATATATAACTTTTTAAAAATATAAATGAGATTACATTATAAATATTATTTAGCAATACTCTTTTTACATTTTATATATCCCCAATATATTTGTATGATATAGTTATTATCTTCATTATTTTTAAGAGTTTCATAGTATTATGTTTCATGGCTATAGTATAATTTGTTTAACCAGTCCTATATTAATGAGCAGATAAGTTCTTTCTAGTTTTTCACTACTGTTAATAGCACTGCAGTGAACATCTTTGTCAGATTACCTGTATGTTATTGGCAAATGTTTCTTTAGGATGAAACTTAGAGGTATTAATACAATTGCTGTTACAGAGGACATGCACATGTAATGTTTTGATACATAATCACAAATTGTACTCCAAAAGCTATGGCAATTTTTATCCCATCAACATCATTGGGATAATTCCTTATTTGCTGTGCATAAAGCAAACATAAAATTTCCTTTATTGATCCTCATAACCTTTTCTGGTTTAGTTGATTTATCTCTACAACGTTCAGAATAGATACAAAATACAAGTATCAAAAAGATTGCACCAAAAATGTTACTAAGGAGTAAGTTAGGAATGAAAATCTCATTTCCTAATTTCCCATCTTAAGTATTAAATTGATCCTTTTAATTCAGCATTCTTGGCCCTCAGCCTAGGACTCTTTCAAGAAGGGATTTATAAATAATTATTAGCAGCTTGGTATTAGAGTGAGCCACATAAAATTACTGTTTTTGAAAGTTAAAGTTGGCCTTATATCCACAGTTTTATATGATTTATCCCAATACCAAAGTTCAGAAACACCGTGCACACCGATTTAACAAACATTAATTGATGGAGTTATTGTTTGTCTACTATGTACAAGGCACTAGGTAGGATTCAAAGATAATATTGGGATAATACAAAGATAATATTAAGAATAAAGAATTCACAATAATGGACGTGAATGGCTGAATCCTTGGATCTTTGTGCTTTGGGGTGTGAGTTCCTCTTTTTGTTTCTTTCTTTTTTTTTTTTTTTTTAATTTTTAAGGAGCTTTATTCTAAGCCAAATTTAAGGACCGTGACCCGGAGCCACAGCCAAGAAGTCTTGAGTAAGTGGGCTCCGGGTCCTCCCTTCTTTCTCACAGCATTACAACAGATTCAAGCAGACATCCAGTCTGTTACTCTTTTTATCTCACACAGTATGATGTTTTGCATATAGTTGGTCACATGGATAACTTTCACAAAAAAGCCCTTTTGCAGTTTATGTTCAGATAAAAGGAAAACATAAAAGTAAACAAAATAATATACACCTAATCGAGGATGGCTACAATTAACCTACCACTACTCAGAGGTACTGAAGGTAGTTACAGACCTGTCAGGTCACAGTATGGCAGTTTATTTGTCCTGGCACAGCTAACAGCAGGAGTTTCAACATTGTCACATCAGTCCCCCTTGTCCCAAGTCTCATGGGGTGAGGCTGTGAGCCCAGATGGATGCTACACTTGCAGTGGGTTCCTCTCCACTGCAGGGACATATGGCCAGAGGTCCTACACCTTGAATGGTGAGCAGTAAATAAGTCGGTCCCTTTCCTCTGAGGGAATGAGTAGTTACATAGTAACCATGTTGCAATGGCTTTTGCCTACTGAGTTGAATGTCTCTGACAAACTTATTAGTAGATTCAACACACTCAAGAAAAAAAATCAGAGAACTTAAAGACAGATAAATAGAATATTACATAGATTGAAAGACAAATGAAAATAAGGGTGAAAGTCTAAAACAGAGAATCCAACAGATGTGGGACAATATCAATAGGTTTAATGGATGTGCACTGGAGTCCCAGAAGGAGAAAAGAAAGAGAAAGGGGCACAAAAACTTAAAGAAGCAATTGCTGAGAATTTTTCAAAATTAATGATATATACCAAACCACACAATGAAGAAACTCAGAGAAGACCAAGCAAGATAAATATGACACACACAGAGACACACAAAATAAAACAAGAAATAAATAAAATAAAACAACCAATCAAAAGAATAACATTAGGATTATGTTGAATCTGTAGTATGAGTGGAATAATAACTGTGGTATATGTATGTCATGGAATACTATTCAGCCATTAAAAAGATGGAGACTTTGCAACCTTTGTGTTTACCTGGATGGATTAGGAGGACATTCTCCTAAGTAAAATATCTCAAGCATTGGAAAGCAAGCATCTCATGTACTCAATACTGTGTTGAAGCTAGTAGATAAGGAACTATAGGCCCACACCACACATAGAAACTTAGACAGAAATTGCACCAAAAAATGAGGAAAACTAAAAATAGAATAAATAAAGGTCAAATATTTTTTCTTTTTAAAAATTTTGCTAAAAGGAAGCTGTCTGCAGCAAAAATAGTAGTAATACGTTATATGTTTAGAGATAATACAAAAGCAAAATATATGACAAAAATAGGGCAGGGGATGAGAAGGAAATATTGGAAATGTGTAGCCATCTCTCAGTATCTGTGGGTATTGGTTTTGGGGTCTTGCAGACACCAAAATCCATCAACAGTCAAGTCTCTTATAAATGGTATAGTATTGGGGTATAACCTACACACATCCTATTGAATACTTTCTCTATATTACTTGTAATATGTCATACAATGCAAATTATGTGTAAATAGCTGCTATATGATATTTTTGTATCATTTTTATTGTTGTTTTATTATTTTTTATTGTTTTTAATAAATATTTTCTATCTGTTGTTGATTTAATCCAGGGCTGATTTGTCTTATAGTAAGGTCTTTATGTTATATGCAAAGCGGTGTAATGTTTGAAGGTAGACTCTGATCAATTAAGAAGTACTTTGTGAACACTAGGGCAACCACCACAAGTTTTTTTTTTTTGGCAAAAATTGGTGTTTTTTTCTTTTTCTTTTCTTTTTCTTTTTTTTATTGTTAAATCATAGCGTACATAGTGTACATTAGTGCAATCAAGGGGTACAATGTGCTGGTTTCATAAACAATCTGAAATATTCTCATCAAACTGTTCGATGTAGCCTTTATGGCATTTTCTTAGTTATTGTATGTAGACATTTGTATTCTGCATTTAGTAAGTTTCGCCTGTACCCATTCTACAATGCACCATAGGTATGGCCCCTCCCTCCACTCTAACCTCCTCCCTCCCTTCCCCTCCCTTGGCCCTTTCCCCATAGTCTTGTGCTATAGTTGGGTTATAGCCTTCATATGAAAAGCTATAAATTAGCTTCATAGTAGGGCTGAGTACATTGGATACTTTTTTTTCCATTCCTGAGATACTTTGCTAAGAAGAATATGTTCCAGCTCCATCCATGTAAATGTGAAAGAGGTAAAGTCTCCATCTTTCTTTAAGGCTGCATAATATTCCATGGTATATACGTACTACAATTTGCTAATCCATTCGTGGGTCGATGGACACTTGGGCTTCTTTCAACCACCACAAGTTTTTTAAAAAAACTTATGCCCTTTCAGTTTGGCCACTGACATGCCATCTGGACTGAGGAAGACACAGAATCTTGGGGCCAAATGAGCCTGACCACATTGGCAAGCACCAGACTTACCTGGGAGGCAGTGTAGTGTTGGTGGTATACAACACCACTTGATCCCCTTTGACAAATGTCCTCTAAGTTACTTTGGGAAAGTTGGTATGGGGCATTATCACTTAAAGGGAAACAAGCGCTTCTACCCAAGTAAAAGCTTCTATCAAACTGTAAACTTTGATAAACGGAGGACCTTGTTAAGTGAACAGACACAGGTAAACATTGCTAAAACCAAGACTAGAGTTTCCCATGTCATTGATGTGGTGCCATCTGGCTGCTGCAAATTTCCAGAAAGGGAAGACTCCCAAAGCAGCCTGTCATCAAGATGCCAATTTCTTTAGCAGAATTGCTGGGAAGATTCAGGGTGTCCCAGGGTGGGGGCCTGTGTGTTGGTGGCTTAAAGGGACACGGGAAAAGGTTCACTAAATACTGACAAATGCTTTCCAAAGAAAAAGGCAAGATGAATAACATGAGTGAAGATAAAATGAATAACAAAAATGGTCAATTAATCTGGGACAGGAAGAAATGAGGACAAAGAGGAAATAGAAAACAACTAGAAATGTGGTAGATTTTAGTCTATCGATGGTCACAAGAAAAGGGAATGGTTTAAATGCACCAGTTGAAAGACAGTATCACGTTGGATAAGAAAGCAAGATTGATGTTTCTACTGTCTACGAGACACCCACTTCAAATACATGCATAAAGGTTAAATGTAAAAGGTTGGAAAAATACATGGTACAAACATTTACCAGAAGAAAACCAGAGCAACTATATTAATATCAGACAAAGTGGACTCCAGAACAAGAAATATGATCAGGAATAAAGAAGAACACTACTTAATCATGAAATGGCCAGTTCTCTGAGAACACTTAGGAATCCTAAAGGTATATATGCCAAACAAGAGGGTTTCAAACTACGTGGAATAAATACTGATGGAACTAAAAAGAAAAATAAGCAAATGCACAATTATGGTTGGAAACTTCAATTATGGTTTTTACCTCTCTCAGAAACTGAAAGAACAAGTAGACAGAAAGTCAACAGGAATAATGAAAACCTGCACGGCATGCTCACAAACTTGACCTACTTGATACTCAGAGAACATTCTACCTGACAGAAGAACACATAATATTTTTCTAAGTGCATGTGAGACATTTAAAAAGATAGATCATATTCTGGGCCTTACAAAAACCTTAATATATCTAAAGGAATAGAAATCATATGAAGAGTGTTCTGACATTGTAATATAATTAAAGTAGGAATCAATAACAGGAAGTACTCTAAAAATTCTAAGTACTTGGAAACTAAAAAACATACTTCTAAATAAGCCTTGAGTCAAAAAGGACAGACACTTATAATCCCAGCAACTTGGGAGGCTGAGGCAGGAGGATAGTTTAAGGTCAGGAGTTTGAGACCTGCCTGGGTAAGAGTGAGATCCCTGTCTCTACAAAAAATAGAAAAAGTTAGCTGGGCTTGGTGGCATATCCCTGAAACCCCAGCAACTCAAGAGACTGAGGCAGGAGGATCACTAGACCTTAGGAGTCTGAGGCTGCTGTGAGCCATAATTATGCCTCTGCGCCAACGTATTACAGCCTGGGTGACACAGTGAGACCCTCTCTCTAAAATAGAAAGAAGGTATGTCAAAGGAAATTAAAATCTGTGTGATGCAGGTAAGTATTAAATGATTACATTAGAAAAGAAAGGTCAGAGACCAGTCATCAAACTTCAGAACTTAGAAACTAAGAAGCAGTTAAACTCCAAAGCAAGCAGAAATAAAAAAAAGCAAAGTTATAAGCTAAAATGATTAAAATTAAAGCAGAAAAAACAGAAAATAACAGAAAACAAAAGCTGGTTTTTTGAAAAGTTGACTATTACTGATTCAGAGTACAGAGCAAAAAGATATACTGCATTTGTGGATTGGAAGATTCAGTATTATTAGTTCAATTAGTAAATGTTAAGAAGGTCAAGAAAGATAAGGATGGGAAAGTAACATAGGCGGAGCAGTGCCTGGGAAAGGTATTGCTTTAATATCTGTTTCCTGAATTGCACTTCACAGACTATTTCCTCCACCATCTGTGAGGGGGCTCCATAGAACTCATGAAAACCTAAAGTTCAAACAAGGCTCTGTTCCAGTAAGGCCCTGGCTGCAGTTTCACTATAAATCCAGTGCTATTTTTATCACATCACACTACTTTAGGCAGCATAAAATTAGAATATTACCTAAATTGAAAGGCCCAAGAATAGGAATGAAGGATGTGATCCCTGACTTCTCCCTGGTAACAGCACAACGCTAATGATCCCCTTCTGTTAAGGCTCCTGGCTTCAACTCGCAGCCTCCTGTAGATTTTCTTTTATCTGGTTTTAAAATTCAGAATGAATTATCTCTTGCAGTGCCATTATTTCCTGCGGGGTTATGTTTGTTCTGCTTCGTATACTGTATCTTCTTATTAACGCAGCACCCAAATATTTGTACCAGCAGGGTCCTGCCAGGTGATTTCTTTTGGAAAATGCCACCTTTGTTGTTTTTTTGCTATAGTAGGTCTGCCTGCACCTACCTAATTCAATTAATTGGGACTTTACTTTTGCTACAGCTGATCATTTCAAAGAAAAGAAAATGATAAATAAATTAATACTGGTAACAGTAACATTCAACTTAATTATAATAAACATTGCTTATAAAATCAAACAAATTAAGTCACATTAAAAAAACTCATAATAATGGATTATTTATGTTTTAAAATGACCCGTCACAATGAAAAACATGAAAATGCAAAGAAATTTAAGTTTACTCTTTAACAGAAATCTATACTTTAATCTATAATTTAGTCATCAACAGGTAATTGCTAGTAGTGGTAACATGATTATAATGTGTGTAAATTTGTTTGGTTAAGCACTAAGCCATTTTATAATCCTAATGCATTCTTAATGGCATAGCAATTCATCTTAAAATTGATTACTAGTTAATGACACCTATAATTAGGGTCAGGAAGTGGAGGAGAGAAACATGCTTAATCTCTAAAACCTTAGACAGTGAACCAAGAGTTTTAGCTTGAAAAGCCTCCTGTAATTTACCCTGGAAAAGGCATTCAAGGCAGGTGCTTCTTCGAAAGCCATTTCCTGCGGTTGGATGTATGAGCACTTTTGATGTGGGAGCCTCTAGAGTTTCTTTTGATATTCTGGTTCATTCCATAGAGAACAAGGGCATGCTTGGTAACATTTGATGATAGTTAATTCTTGGAAGAAATTTAGTTTTTAAAACTCTTCATAATTGTAGATATAGGATAGTAGTTCTCAACCAGGGGCAGTGACTTTGTTCTACAGAGGACGTTGGCAATGTCTAGAGATGTTTTTGATCACTATGACTCAAAAGGGGGCTACTGACATGGAGTGGGTGGACAGGAGGATGCCGCACAACATCCTGCAATGCACAGGTCTCTCCCTGGCAACAGGGAATTATCTGGTCCAAAGGTCAATAGTGCTATCACTGAGAAACCCAAATACGGGATATTGAGCATGAAGGAGGGCTCTGTGCTCTCCTCTGAGGAAAGTAGAAACTGGATTATAAAGGAACAACAGCTAATGTGTGGAGCTGTTGGTCTGAGGCCTCTGTGGTTCTCTCCTCACAGCAGGCCAGGCCACACTTGAAATTTCTCCCTGATCTGTGTTCCTGTTTCAGTCAAATGTGAGTGTTCAGGCTTTTCTTTTTCCTTTTGACTTGTTATGAAAGAAGAAAGATATATATACAGAGGGTGCCAAAAAATGTATACACATTTTTAAGCAAGAAAAAAATTAAAATTGTAATACTCAATATATACCGAAAACAAAAGATGAATACAAGTCATGTTTGAGCACCTCTTGTAATTGCAGAAATCAAATGTGATTTGAGTATTAGTTTTAATACAGCTTTTAATAGTTTTTTTCCTTGCTTAAAATGTGTATGTGTGTGTGTGTGTAGACGTTTTTTGTTATTGTTGTTGTTTTCGCACCCTCTGTGTTTTTAAGCTGACTAAGGCCAAGGAAGTGTTTCCTTGGGGATTTCTACAAATTTTCCTTTCTGTTTATTGTTCGTGGAGTTTCAGTGTTCACCACTGTCTGTTGTGTTCTAGATACAAAGGAAGCAAGCTGAACAGAGGTGAGGAAACTTTTCCAAATGGAGAAATTCTTAGCTCTGATAACCCTCTGAGTGTCTTCTGTATTGAGATGTTACCATTATTAAATGGAAACATCAGCCATTTTTAAAAAATTTTGAGAACACCTATGAATATACACAAATAAAAAACAAATTAAAAACTGTTTTTGAGAACTGAACAAATTGTAGGCATATAAAACCCCTGACCCGTATTATGAATTGGAGCTTCTCAGTGGCTAAGCCTTTTTATTGATGAAAAGACAGTAACAAAGGGCAATATTGTACCCAGGCGGGGGCCAGGCTTCCGTTGGGGAATGAGGGTGAGCTGGGTCTCCCCATGGACTTTGAATAGCCTGGGTTGCACTGTTTTTCTCTGATGCCTTCAAAACACTGCACCAGAGAAATGAAAATCAATAAGAAAATGTTAGTACAGCACTTTGGGCTCCCTAGAGGAAGGGTCTTGGAGATGGAAGCTGTATCATCATTCACTTTAGACTGGGCACAGTCATAAAGCAGAGAAGGACACTCTGAGCAGAATGCTTTGTGATGACTTCATCTTTTTCTGCGCTAATAGCTATTAGTAGCTAATATAGGTCCATATGGAGAGCTTGTCACGAAGCTCAGATTACCGGCCAGGTGGTTTTGTCTGGGTCCCTCTCTGAAGGTCTAACCAAAGACAGACAAACATTTTAAAAAGGCATAGGATGAGGATGAGTCCTTGTTAAAAGCCTAGTAACTTTTCAATTCTTTACACTTCCTTCTATTTTCAGAATTTGTTTCCTTTGGTAATATTTTAATGCATGATTCATTATCATGTAAAAATGCTTGAGAATGCAAGGATAGATGTAGTAAATATATCCTGAGATAGTAGAATTTGCCATGAAATCTTTTAATAGTTCATCTTATTGAGCCCTTAAAATATGAGTTATTGAATACTTATTAGAACATTTCTTTTATAGGGAAGTGATCAAAACAGATTATTAGATGGAAACACAGGTTAAACCTAAGAAAGATGAGAAGAGTACACTTTCATCAGAGATGAATGAAGATAGAGAAATACTTATGCGGAGGAATTTTACAAGTGATATATCTGTCTGGCTTGCAGCAATTGCATTGCTGCATTCATCTCATTTGAATAAAAATATTTCGGTATGAAAAGAAAAGAAGTTGTACAGATTCGCTCCAAAGAACACTGGGTCATCAAAAACAAGGCAGCAAAGTAAAAACCTTTCCCTCTCAGAGGCAGGAGCCAGTGCTGCATGTGGCATCACAAAGCGAGACCAACACCGTTGATGTTCTGCTCTGGCTCTGGCTAGGGGTCAGGGTCACAGAGATGCCTCAGCAAGGCCCTGTTAGGGAGTCATTTAGCTCAAGCCATGTGAGCCAAGAGCAAAGTCCACAGAAGGTCACGCCTTTCTCAAGAAACCGTGGCTATTCATTACACAGTTTAAGAAATGGGCAGGGGCAAGTTTATAAATGCATCAACAGAGCTTACTATGATTCTAGATAAGGTCAAGGTGAAATTTCCTTTGAGACAGATATTAGAGATGTGTATCATTGCTTGATATACTTCTTCTTCTTCTTTTTTTTACTGTCAAGGAACCTATTGCTTCAGGCCTCTGAATTACACATTTTTCACTTCTGCATAGACAGTGATCTGAAAGCTAATGTAAGTTGAATTTGAGTCACTCAACAGCTAGTTGCAATGCCAAAGTACAGCTTCAATGCAGAAAGGTTTGCATCTGGATTCTGAATTTGCCCCTTGATTGCTGTGTGCCCTTGGGAAAATTATTTACCATTCCCAAGTCTTACGAGCACTCTCATTTACCTTCAGTATTCTTAGGATCAGAGGACAGGGATTTTTAAATGACTAAGAAATGGGGTGCCTGGAATACAGCAGGAGCTCAAAGAGTGTCAGTGCTAATTAATTTGGAATATACTGGTCATCTATCAGCTTGGAAGAATTAAACATTTTTCAAGTGTCTAACCCATTCAGGACTCCAAGAATGACTTTGGACCATCTGGTCCTGGGCTTTTCTTTTTAGGAAAGTTTTGTATGGTTGATGCTATTTCAGATCTTGATAGGGGCCTGTTCACCATTTCCACTTGATTCTGGCTAAGTCTTGGAAGGTGCTGTGCTTCCAAGTATTGGTCAATTTCCTTCAGATTTTCATGTTTCTGAGAATAATTTTTCTTGTAATATTCATTAAGGATTTTTTGAATTTCTGAGGAGTTTGTTGTTATTTCATCTTTGTCGTTTCTGATTGATGAGATTAGAGATTTTACTCTTTTTTGCCTGGTTAGGTTAGCCAAAGGTTTATCTATTTTATTGATCTTTTCAAAAAGCCAACTTTTTGATTTATCGATCTGTTGTATAATTCTTTTGTTTTTAATTTCATTTAATTCTGCTCTAATTTTGGTTATTTCTTTTCTTTTCTTTTGCATGGTTTGGGGTTGGAATTTTCTTCCTTTTCCAGTTGCTTGAGATGTCCCATTAAGTTGTTAACTTCTTCTCTTTCTGTTCTCTTGAGGAAGACATGCAGTGCTATAAATTTCCATCATAGGACTGCCTTTTTGGTATTCCAGATGTTCTTATAATTCATGTTTTCATTGACATTTTGTTTCAAAAATTTGGCAATTTCCTTCTTAATCTCATCTCTGACCCAGCTATCATCAGCATAAGGTTATTTAACTTTCATGTTTTTGTTTGGGTATGCAGATTCCTGTTGTTAGTGAGCTGAACTTTTATTCCATGGTGGTCCGAGAAGATGCAAGGAATAATTTCTATTCCTTTAAATTTACTGAGTTTAGACTTGTGACCTAAGGTGTGATCGATTTTGGAGTATATTCCATGGGCTGATGAGAAGTATGTGTATTCAGTTTTGTTAGGATGAAATGTTCTGTAGATGTTCACTAAATCCAAATGTTGGATGGTTAGGTTTATATGTATAATTTCTTTGCTCAGCTTCTTGTTGGAGGATCGATCCATCACTGCCGAAGGAGTACTGAAATCTCCAACTATTATGGAGCTGGAGGAAATCAAGTTGCTCATGTCTGTCAGAGTTTCTCTTGTAAATTGATGTGCATTCTGGTTGCGTGCATAGATATTAATAATTGAAATCTCATCATATGTAGTATTACTATTGACAAATATGAACTGACCATTTTTATCCTTCCTTACTTTTGGTTTAAAGCCTATTTTATCTGCAAGTAAAATTGCAACACCTGCTTATTTCTGATTGCCATTTGCCTGAAATATGGATGAACATCCTTTCACCCTGAGTCTATATTTGTCTTTTAAGGTAAGATGTGACTCTTGTATGCAGGAAATATCTGGCCTGAGTTTTTGTATCCAGCCAGCTAACCTGTGCCTCTTTAGAACAGTTAAAACTGTTGACATTAATGGAGAATATTGGTAAGTCTGGTAAGATTTGGGGTATTGAGTTTTTCAAAAGTCCAGTGGACATTTTTAATCCTGTCGCCACTGTGGAAGTTGGAGTTTGATCAAAAGTTTCTGAGTGAGTTTACTTTTGTGGTAGAGGATTGGGCTGGTCATTATGGAGGATAGGTCTGAGAATATCCTGAAGAGCTGGTTTGGTTATGGCAACTTTCTTCAACATATGAATGTCATTAAAGTATTTAATTTCTCCATCATAAATGAAACTCAGTTTAGCTGGATACAGGATCTAAGGTTGAAAGTTATTTTGCTTTAGGAGATTGAAAGTTGATGACCACCCTCTTCTGGCTTGAAAATTTTCTGCAGAGAGATCTGTAGTCATTCTAATATTCTTCCCTTTGTAGGTAATGGATTTCTTACGTGTGGCTGCTTTCAGAATTTTCTCCTTCGTATTAACTTTAGTGAAACTAATTACAATATGCCTGGGGAATTTTTTATTGAGATTGAGTCATGCTGGGGTTCTGAAACTGTCTGATATCTGAATTTCAGAATCTCTGGGCATGTCTGGAAAATTCTCTTTCATAATTTCATGGAGAAAGGCCACTGTGCCTTGAGAGGCCACTTCATCACTTTCAGGGAATCCAATGAGGTGGATATTAGCCTTCTTCGAATTATCTCAGAGCTCTCTGAGAGAATGATCCATTGTTGCTCTCCATTTCTCTTCCTCTTTGAGAGTTTGGGAGCGTTCAAAGGCTTTGTCTTCAATTTCAGAAATCCTTACTTCTGCTTTCTCCACTCTGTTACTCAGGGATTCTACTGTATTTTTCAGATCTTTGGGAGCTGCAAATTCTTTCTTCAGTGCATCAAAATCTTTGGTGGTTTTGTCTTTAAATTTGTTAAATTCTTGAGACAACATTTGAATTTCTCCTTGAATTCCTAATTCCATATTTTAAATTGCTGCTCAAATTTCTAACTCTAAATTTTCCTCTGTTCTATTATTCTTGTTTGCAATCCAAATTCTGAATTCAATTTGTGACAGCTTGGCCAACTGTTTATGAATGGGATCTTCAGTTATATCTGCAATATCTTTCCTTGGTGGGGTTGACTCTATCCTGGTTATTCATGTTACCAGAGTTTTTCTGCTGATTCTGCCCCATGATTTTTTTACACCATTTGATTTTTCCCCTGGAGCTTTGTCGAGGACCCGTACAGTGCTATGGCCTGAGAAACTTGGGCCCTGTTTGGTGTGGTGTGGCTATGTGGGTTGAGAGCTGCTGGTGTTCTAAGACTGTCTGCTATCTGAATTTCAGAATCTCTGGGCATGTCTGGAATGTTCTCTTTAATTATTTCATGAAGAAAAGCATCTGTATCCTTTGCAGCAACCTCATCACTTTCAGGTATTCCTAAAAGGCCAATATTAGACCTCTTCAAATTATCCCAGAGCTCTCTGAGAGAATGATACATTTTTGTTCTCCACTTTTTTTCCTCTTTGAGCATTTGGGAGTGTTCAATAGCTTTGTCTTCAATGTCAGAGATCCGTTTTTCAGCCAGCTCCATTCTGTTACTGAGGGATTCTACTGTATTTTTTAGATCTTTGAGGGCTGCAAATTCTTGCTTCAATGTGTCAGAATCTTTGTTCATTTTGTCTTTCAATTCATTGAATTCTTGAGACAACTTTTGATTTACTGCTTTGAATTCTAATTCCATCATTTCCTCCATTCTGTTCATCTTATTTGCTATCCAAACTCTGAACTCAATTTCTGACATCTCAGTCATTTTTTTGTAAATGGGATCTTGTGCTATGTCTGCTTCATCATTTCTTGGGGGAGTTGATCTACTCTGATTATTCATTTTGCCAGTTTTTCTGCTGATTCCGCCTCATGATTGTTTTTCACTGTAGACTAAGTCAGGTAAGGTGAAATTGGATTGGGGTTTCCTGGAGTTGTGGTTAACCAGCCCTTTGTTAAGGATCTGGGACTGATGACTGCAGCTTTTTCCCCTTTAGCTTTCAAAGGACCTGTATAGTATTATAGACTGAGGTTGGGGAAACCTGCTTGGTGTGGTGGGGTTAGGTGGCTCTGTTTTGTATTCAGCTGGTTCTTGTCTGATCCTGGTGGATCAGTGACTCTGCTGAAGTCTTAACTGTGGAGAAATACAGGCAATTAAGACATCCCACCCCCCCATGGGCAACAACTAGAAGGGGAAAATTAATCCTTCCTGTTACTACACAACCAGGGTACCACCCGAGAAGGTCCTTGGGTGATTGTCCCAGGTTAGGGGTTCTGAACCAATTGACCCAGTCAGTATGAACTCTCAAGTGGGAGAGTTTGAAAGGTCTCCAGCAGCTCGATGGTAGAGATCTGCTGGCTGCTCAGATTTGGCTCACTCTGGTGCTCTCTGGAGTCAGAAAGGCCTGCCGGGTGGCACAGTTGTACCGGGGGCTGAGTCTCTTTCTCCACTTTGCTCCTTTTTCACCCCTAGTCACTGGTGACCTCACCAGGCTGCAGTCCTGCTCCCTCCAATAAGCAGAAAGGCCAGAGGACTTTCCCCTGACACTTGTCAGAGTCAGAGGAAAGTCAATGCCCCTGAGGCCCAGTCACTGCCCTTGGCTACCATCCAGGTGGGGGAGCTGAGGCCTGCCTGCCTCCGGTGTTCAATATCCACTGGCTTGTGTTCCTCTTGGGCTCAGTCTAATCCTGGGGGTACCAGGCCAGCAAATGCTTATCTCCCTCAGTCACAGCACCTTTGCCCCTGCTGCTCTACAGCACCAGTATCCCTATAGAGTGACTTCTGGTTTCCTCTGGAAGTGCACAGAGTTGGAGGGTGTTTCTCCAAGATTAGACCCCAGTGTGATCACTCTATTGTTGCTGGATTTTTGTGGGAAGTGCCCCTGCACAGCTCCACTGCCACTGCCAAAGCCAGAGAATTCTGGCTGTAGGAGCAGCTCCAGGAGTGTGCTGCACACGGATCTGGCAGCAGGGCCGGGTACACTGCATGGTTTCTGGCAGTATCTAGTGCCCGGTGACTTCAGCAAGGGGAACACTACTCCACTGGTGATTCTGGTTGGGCGGGGGCCTGGTGCAGAGCCAGGGCAGGCGCAGCATGTGGCTTCAGAAGTCTCCAGGTGTGACACAGAGGCAGGGAGGTAGGGTGGGTGTGACACAGAGGGAGGGAGGGCACTGGGAGCACAGTGAGGCTTGGAGACAGGGAGGGCCTGGGGGGCCGGCTGGGCGGGGGATGGGGTGCTCCGTCAGGCAGGCTGGGGAGGTGCTGCTCACGAGCCTCCTCCCTCAGTCTCTGCATGGGTTAGGGATCTGGTTTATCCAGTGAGTGGGGAAGGGTGGACTGGAAGTTCAGAATGGCAGGGAAAATGTTAGTTCAGTTTTTCTGCCTGGTAAGAGAATGTTCAGAGTCACCTCAGGGTCCCTCTGGAGGAAGTAGTTCCCACTTCTTATAGCTCTCACCCGTGGGTTGAGACAAGAGATCCTCAGTTCACTACTCACCTATAGAAAGCCCACAGGAGCAAACGAAGAGCAAAAGGAAAAGGAAAAAAGAACCCACAGCTTTCTTGGGGAGGGGTTGGACACTTTTCCTTTGGGTTGAGTTTTGTACCTAAAGATTGTTGTCTTGGAATCGCAGCTTGCCTCAGCAGGTGTGACCTGCAGTTATCTCTCTCTTCCCTCTCAGCTGGGATCCCTATCTCCAGCTCCATTAGATACTTTCTGGACCTTATCCTTCTCTCTGGACAGGAGCTTCTGTTGGAGGTTGCTTCCAGTCAGCCATTTTGCCCCGATCCTGTGCTCCCTTTTTCTGAACTGTTGTATTTACCAAGGCTGAAGGGGGGGAAATCATCTTGTCAATGATATTGGTAATACTGCCATTACTAAGCATCTGCTCATATAAGATAATTACATGCAATGCTGTAAGTGTTGCGTGACCGGAGACGCAAACGAGCAGAAGCTTTGCTGTAGGTGTAAAACTCGCTCCTGTAATTATTAAGTCAAGAAACAGACCGTACACTCTGATATGGTGTATGGCAAAGTTTTTTATTTTAAGTTCAGGTTTTATACTTTTTCAGTCAGGTACACA
>CAUYPK010002552.1:0-26927 GCA_963574355.1 Loris lydekkerianus
ATTAGCCCATATCACAAAATCCCAAGACCAGAGATGTTGGCGTGGATGTGGAGAAAAGGGAACACTTCTACACTGCTGGTGGGAATGCAAATTAATACATTCCTTTTGGAAAGATATTTGGAGAACACTTAGAGATCTAAAAATACATCTGCCATTCAATCCTTTAATTCCTCTACTAGGTATATACCCAGAAGACCAAAAAAAATCACATCATAACAAAGATATTTGTACCAGAATGTTTATTGCAGCCCAATTCATAATTGCTAAGTCATGGAAAAAGTCAAAGTGCCTATCGATCCATGAATGGATTAGTAAATTGTAGTATATGTACACCATGGAATATTATGCAGCCCTAAAGAAAGATTGAAACTTTACCTTTTTCATGTTTACAGGGGTGGAACATATTCTTCTTAGTAAAGTATCTCAAGAATGGAAGAAAAAGTATCCAATGTACTCAGCCATACTATGAAACTAGTTTATGGCTTTCATATGAAAGCTATAACCCAATTATAACCTAAGAACATGGGGAAGGGAGAGAGAAAGGGGAGGGAAGGGTGGAAGATGGGCAGAGGGAGGGTAATTGGTGGGATTTCACCTGCGGTGCATCTTACAAGGTACATGTGAAACTTAGTAAATGTAGAATATAAATGTCTTAAGACAATAACTAAGAAAATACCAGGAAGGCTATGTTAGCCAGTGTGATGAATATATGTCAAAAGGTCTATACAACCAGTGTATGGTGCTCCATGATCGCTTTAATGTTCATAGCTATGATTTCATAAAAAAGAAGTAAGTAAATAAAAGCTTGTCTGACTTGAGCAGGTGCCATCATTCGTGGAAAGGCATACAGGAGGAGAAGAGAGTGAGGAATTTTAAAAACATTTGGGAATGTACAGAGGTAAACCCTGAAGAAGAAGGCTGTTTGAATTGTTTATACCCACAAGTCAGCTAGTCACAAACACATGGCCTTTGGTTGGGACTTTGGAGCACCTTGATGTCAGTCACAACAGTCCGTCATGGTATAACCCTGGAATACATGCTGATCATTGACACTTTCATGTGCTTGAATAATGTCTTTCTCTTTAAGTCTGCAAGTCAGATGAAGGGACAGCGAGAGCATAAGCATAAGCCTGCCTGTAGTAGGATGAAACTTAGCACAGCAGAAAAAGCAGGAAATTTTGGAGCCAAGTGAGCATTTCCATGTAATCAACATAATTTATTTTACAGTCACCAAAATATAAAGCACTCTAGCAGACACTGTGAGCCTTATGAAGGAAATAGGAAACTCACAAACCAAGGGATGATGAGGCAAAATATACCTGAAGACGTAACTGGCAGAAACATAGATGAATATGAAGAAAATCTGCCTCTCTTGTGCCTTCTGGCTGGAATGCAGCTAGGAAGGTAAGAGCTAGGGGACTGAGGAGATTAACGGATTCCTTATAAGAATTGAGGCGGGAGTGGAAGGAGCCTCAGACAGAAACACCTGGAGCCTATGTGAGGGAAGGCAGGGACATCTGGGATAGTTCGGATGTGGGATACTCCTGAGGCTGACATCAGAGAGGGGAGAAGCATCCATTCCATCTATAGCTCAAAGCAAATTTTGGAATTACATTTCTTAAAATATACTTTTGTGGAAGATGGAAGGGTTTTTATTTTTACCCCAGAACTCATAATGCTGAAAACCTCTATTTATGCTAGTTATATCGTATAAATTCACCAAGAACACTGAATTAGTGGATACTAAGCCACCGTTCCTGGGGGAAATAAAGGGTTAAGTTCCAGCCAGCCTCTGGTCACATTTTTGTTAACTGATAGACACATAACTTTATTTTATGTGTGTTTCTATTTAAAGACACCTTATTTAATATAAAATGTTGATTGATGAACACTGAATGCCTACTCGACAGAACTATAGCTCATACCTACACAAAGCTGATCTGACGCACCTACTTTCTCTGTGAGGCATGTCAGCGTCTCCCTGAGAGTAGGAAACCTGGACAGACCTTCAGCCTCACACTCGGGGGCCATGTGAGGGAGCAAAGCCACCAACCCAAAGCACAAAAGGATGGTAAGGGGACCCTTGCTTATAGTAAGAGAGCTGAAACAAGAAGGCAGAGTGATGGCCTGTCCAGCCTCAGCTGGGCATGTTGCACATGACAAGTCAAACTTTTTGCTGCTCTGCTGACATCTGCTTGAGAACCCGGGAGTGCTTGTGAGTATTGATTGGGGGTTAGTGAGTAGGTAAATCTATACATATGGGATGAGACTCAACTATAATTTGAAAAGGAGCAGTAAAAGGTAAACTCAGGGTGGGGGTGGGATGGAGAATTGTAACAGATTTTCAGGTCTTTTCTGGCACATTCAGATCGTATTCCTCAGCTACGTGTGCAAACACTATTGGTAAGGGCCTTTATGTTTGAGGAGGAAGAAGAGGAATAGAGGATGTGTGGGCTGCAGTGAAGTAAAGAGGAAATGAAGGAGTTGTTTGAGGCTCCAGTAATCCAGGAAATGGGGACATAAAGGGAGAAGTCTTGGGAAGGAGGATAACTGAATACAGAGTTTGGACGAGGAAGAGGAAAGGGAGCTGGAAGAAGAATGGGGCTGCTGTGAAGGCTAGAGGCACACTGTGATTTGGATCAGTGTAGCAAACTTATCCCCAAACTTGGGGATAAGATTGGTGTTTTGTGGCCCAGGACTGGTACGTTCATCTCCTGCTCAGAGCTCTGGGACTGAATTCTTCACTTTTCAACCTATGTGGTCCCCCCTGTGGACTGCTGGAGAGGGGAGGATAGCAGTGGGTTCTTATTCTGCCTTTTTGGGTCATATTAGAGATGTCTTGGGTAGAGGCCTCATGCCACAGATTTCCTTGCAGATGATTTAAAGAAGGATGCAGAACTGTTTTTCACTCACTAAGAGAAAATTAAAGCTTGAGATTTGATCTGTTAAGAGGTCTTTGAACTTATAAACTCAGGCACATATGTGTTGAGAATGGAAATGGCAATGGCCATATTCCATAGTTTGAACTTAATTGCTTTTGGTGTGTACTTGAAAAGATAAAATATCCCAAGATGGTTAACTTTAGAAAGTCATTCTGTTGTGCTGCACAGTAAGTCATTTTCACAAGGATTTGGCTGAGATATTCAGTATTAATATGCAGGAATGGTTTCAATATGTGATGGGCCAATAAAAACAGTCATTCCACACTTTGCAGATCTAAGAGGGACAGAGGAGCAAGTAGCAATAATTAATTCCAGTGCTGGGGGAAATACTGTCACTGTAGCCACACGCCTCTGTCCTGTCCAAGGCTCTGTGTGTCTCTCTGAGCCTGGAGCTTAGCACCCCCATATTTGGCTTCTCAGGAGGGCACTGCACGTGATGTGGTTATACAGGGAGGCCTGAAGGTGGGCTCCATGCAAATGGGGAATGTTGATTTGATCAGAAATGTTGGGACCCACAGAATAGGCCACTGGGTTTGGTGAGAGGAAATAAGACTATCCCACACCCCTTGGCTTTGTTGCTGGCTAGTGCAGGCAGGAATGTCATCCAGAGCCTTTGACCCACTTCCCTACTTTTAAGGCCATCAGATCCAGGCAAGGGAATCTGCTTTCTCTTTCCCCCTTTCTTAATTCACCAGCATTCCCTTGCTCCTCCCTGTCTAGGGTAGGAGAAGAGGGTCTTTCTTTCCTGGTGTTAAGAATGGATCATGTGTTATGTGTTGGGGAGGGGAGAAGAAGCAGGGTGGGCCATCTGGAACCTTTCCCATCATACTCAAACAGTACTCTAAAAGTGGAGTACTTTTATCTTTTGTAAATGATATTATCTTGTGCTGGCATCTCTACTTCTGCACAGTAACCCAACAGGAGTTAAACCTGCCCATTTGAGTACATTGGTCTGTTCTGGTTTGAAGCTTTCAGGTAAGCTCAGATTCTGTGGACTTTAATCCTCTTCTCTTTCTCTGTGGTTGACATCCAAGCATAATGACATTGCCGTGGTGGGGGCAAGATGTTTTGTGTTGCGTCCTTCTTTCTGGGTTTGGTTAACTTTTCTTTGACGTATAGCTGATCTCATCTCTGTTTTAAGAGTTAGCTTCTGCTACTAAAGTGTCTTTGCTAGGTGTGTCCTGTGATAGTCCAGGGGTATGTGGTGGCTCCCCCTGGGTTTAACACCCTCCCCATTGCCTCTTGCTGCTGTAGACCCTCTGGGGCTTAGCCAGGCATTCTCATCAGCACCTGGCTTTAGGGGGCCTATTTCCACCTTCTGCTATAGGATTCTCTTGCCACATGCCAGTTGACCCTTTAGCAAACCCTCCTAACAATCAACTTGCTCCTCTTATGTCTACCCCAAGGTAATCAGGGAGCTTCTAGGCATCCCCAGGCCTGTGATAGTCTGTGGGTATTAACTCTGACCCATACAAATGTTCTTCTGCTTCTGAGCTACAGGGGTCCTGTGTGTGTGTGAGAATCAATAGGGCTTCTACCACACATACATTTTGCCTTCATTACAGCCTCTACTGCTGCTCACATTTGCCCCTCTCCCCACTGTCCTCACTCTGCAGAGTGGGGCACCGATTCCCTCAGGCTCACTTCTAATGTACAAAGGCCTCCTCTCCCAATATGTGAGGGGTCTCATGCTGGCCATACTCTGTCCTTCCTCCTGAAACTGGAATAAGGAGTACAACAAAGGAGGGGCTTGTTCTGATGGGCTCAGAACAAGGGCCCGTCACTGTAGACCCGACTGACTTTCTCCCAGCAGCCTGTGTTAAGGGCTCTGCATTAGGGGCTGAATGCCGCCATCCCCGCCTGATCCCTGCTGCTATCTCATGCCCACAGCAGCCTAGTTTTGCCTGTTATCCCTTTGGGTCTGTGTTTCCTCCATAGGATATGATCTAAAAGGCCTGCACTAAGTACTGATAATATGTGGTATGTCTGGGATATATCTAGAGGGACCTGGAGTTCCACTGGTAGGTGAGGAATAGAATCCTTTTCTAAATGCTTTAATTAGTTGTTTAGGCATTATTATTATTATTATTATTGTATTCCAGATTCCTTGGCACTTTATGTCTTTCTGCCAGCTGGGTGGTTGACCCCTTCAAAACTGTGATTACATTTTCTGGACCAGTTTATGAGTCAATTGGCAGCTAACTGGCTCTTCACTGCCAAGTTCACATATTTTCTTTGTTACCACCTGAATATCCTATTGAGTTGGATTACATGGGGCCTCATGAACAGATTCTTACTAGGAATTCTGGGAGTGGAGGGTGAGGTGGCTTTTGCAGGAGAGAAAATACCTTGGGTTTGATCAGTAGAAATTGTAAATAAAAATTCAAAAAATGCCAACACCTATATAATAGTTACATGTTGAATTATGAAAGGTCTTAAGTCTCCTACTGGAATTCAGGGAATCAATCAAATGACTTTAGAATTGATGATTATTTAGAATTATATTTTATACCTACTTGTTTCCTTAGGACTTCTTATCATTTCTATTTTAGATTGTTGAACTGAGTAAATATTTTCTTCCATGTAGGTAAATAGCATCCCAAGAGCAAGGTACCACATTTTGCATTTTCCTTTTTTCTTTTCTGTAAAATTATAAAACTAAGAATTGTCACTTATTGATATTAGAATAAAAGTTGCAGAAGTTTGACTATGTGACAGAAGTTTGAGCCAGATGGTTGATCTGGGCCTACCCTGCTACTTTTAAAGAGTCAGAAGATTTTGTCAAAAATATATATTGATGGTATAATCCTAGTAGATACTAATATGTGCCATCCAGGGTGTAACTTAGGGGTTTTTATTTTGAAGATTCTCTTCACGTGATTATAAAATTTTCCATGCTTGCTTGTTTGTTTTTGCAAGAATTATTTAATTCATATATATTTGTGCTTTTTCATCATCACCAATGATGTTCTCGGTTACTTTTGGAGATCACTTATAACTATCCACAAATTTATCTTAAATGATTTTTATCTTTAATGATTTTATCTTTAAATAATTTATAGAGTTCTTATGTAGTCAAAGACTAAAGAACTGTAAAATAAATCAAAATAGGGGCTACGAGGGTGTCAGCTAGGTTTCTGCATTAGCTAAATAGTTCCCATTCATCCACTCATCTTTTAGTATCCAGTTCAAATTCTTAGAGCAGCACACTGAAGAATTATGTTGATAGGGAATAGTTGAAGCTAAGACTACCAAATCCATAAATGCCAGAGATTTGTGTCATTACTTAGTTATATATACTGCCAATTTCTTTCTTTCTTAATGAATCTGTTGAGTTGCATAGAGATGGTAATATGATTTCAGAGCAGACCTAGTAAATGAAAATAATAAAGGGTACTATACTGAGTTCAGAATTTTTTTTTTTTTTTTTTAAATTTCAGGTTAATGTGAGGGTACAAACAACCAGGTCACAATTTTTGAATTTCTTAGGTAAAGTCCCTCTTGTAGCTGTGTCCCATACCCAAAAGATGAGCTACACACCCCTATCTGTGCCCTTTAAATGGGAGCACACCAATCTCTCCTCAACTTCCCCCTTTTTCAACCTCCCTCCCCCCAAATTGAAGAGAATTAAGTTTTCCTACTATGTGGGTGTGTGTTAGATCATCTAGTGGCTTAATAATAAAATTGAGTACATTGGATGCTTGCTTTTCCATTCATGTGATGTTTTACTAAGAAGAATGTGTTTCAACTCCATCCAAGTTAATGCAAAAGATGCGAAGTCACTGTCTTTTCTTATGGCTGAATAGTACTCCATGGTATACATATACCACAGCTTGTTAATCCATTGCTGGGGTGATGAGCATTTAGATTGTTTCCACATCTTGGTGATTGTAAATTAAGCTGTGATAAATGTTCTAGTGCAAATGTCTTTATAACAAAATTATTTTTTCCTTCTGGGTAGATGCCTAGTGGTGAGACTGCAGGGTCAAATGTGAGGTCTAATTTGGGTTCTTTGAGGACAATCCATACTTCTTTCCAAAGAGGCATATTAGTTTGCTGTCCTACCAACAGTGTAAAAGTATTCCCCTTCCTCGACAACGACACCAGCATCTGTAACTCTGGGACTTTGTTTGATGTGGGCGATTCTCACTGGCATTAGGTGTTATCTCAGGTGGTTTTGATTTGCATTTCTCTGATAATTAGGGATGATGAACATTTTTTCATATGTTTGTTAGCTACTTGTCTGTCTTCCTCAGGGAAGGTTCTGTTTCCTCTTGCCCAGTGATAGATGGAATTGTTTGCTCTTTTTGGTTGATTAATTTGAGTTCTCTATAGATTCTAGTTATCAAGCCTTTGTAAGATTCATACTCTGACAATATCTTTTCCCATTCCGAAGATTGTCTTTTTGCTTTAACTGTTGGGTCCTTAGCTGTGCAGAAGCTTTTCAGTTTAATCACTCCTATTTATTGATTTATTTTTGTTGTTGTTGTGATTGGCACTGAAGTTTTCATCATGAAATTTTTTCCTAGGCAAACATCACCAAGTTTTTCCCACACTTTCTTCTAGGATTTTTATTGCCTCATGTATTAGATTTAAATCTTTATTCATCTTGAGTCATTTTTATAAGTGGTGAAATGTGAGGGTCAAATTTCAGTCTTTCACATGTGCTTATCCAGTTCTCCCAGCACCATTTATTAAATAGGGGTTCTTTTCCCCAGTATATGCTTTTGTTTGGTTTATCAAATATCAGATGGCTGCAAGAGACTGGTTGCATCTCTCAGTTTTCTATTCTCTTCCATATGTCTATATCTTTGTTTTTGTGCCAGTACCATGCTGCTTTGATTACTGTGGACTTGTAATATAACCTGAAGTCTGGGAGAGTGATGCCTGTGGTGTTATTTTTAGTACTAAGAATTGCCTTGGCTACACAGGTTTTTTTATGGTTCCATATGAAATGAAGAAGAATTATTTCTTCCAGTTCTTCAAAGTATGATGTTAATTTTTTTTTTTTTTTTTTTGCAGTTTTTTGCCGGGGGCTGGGTTTGAACCCACCACCTCTAATATATGGGGGTGGCGCCCTACTCCTTTGAGCCACAGGCACTACCCACGATGTTAGTATTTTAATAGGGATGGCGTTGAATCTGTAGATTGCTTGGGTAGTAAAAACATTTTAACAATGTTTATTGTTCCCAGCCAGGAGCATGGTATGTTCTTCCATTTGTTAATGTCTTTTGCTATTTCTTTTCTTAGGGTTTCATAATTCTCTTTGTAGAGGTCCTTCACCTCTCTTTCTAGATATATTCCTAGGTATTTCATTTTCTTTGACGTTACAGTGAAGGGAATTGTATCTTTGATTAGCTTCTCAACTTGGCTGTTATTGGCATATACAAAGGCTACTGATTTGTGGATATTGATGATATATCCTGAAACATTACTGTATTTCTTGATGACTTCTAGGAGTTTTGTGGTTGAATCTCTGGGCTCTCTAAGTATAAGATCATATTGTCAGCAAAGGGTGAAAGTTTGACCTTCTCTGCCCCCATTTGGATGCGCTTTATATCCTTCTCTTGCCTGATTGCATTGGCTAGAACTTCCAGCACCATGGTGATAGAAGATATCATCATCTTGTTCCTGTTCTAAGTGGAAAAGCTTTCAGTTTCACTCTATTCAGTATGATATTAGCTGTAGATTTGTCATAGATGGCTTCAATCAATTTAAGACATGTGCCACTGATAGCTATGTTCTTAAGTGTTCTTGTTAGAAAAAGATGCTGAAGTTTATCAAATGTTTTTTCCCATCTATTAAAAGGATCATATTGTCTTTGTTTTTTCTTCTGTTAATATGGTGAATTATATTTATGAATTTGCATTTGTTAAATCAGCCTTGCATATCTGGGATGAAGCCTACTTGACTGTTATGTATGATTTTTTTTTAATGTATAGCTGTAATCTATTAGCTAAGATTTTATTGAGTGTTTTTCATCAATATTCATTAGTGAAATTGGTCTGTAGTTCTTCTTTTTAGTGGGGTCCTTTCCTGGTTTTTGTATCAGAGTGATGCTTGCTTCACAGAACATTCTAGAGAAGGTTCCTTCCTTCTCAGTGTTTTGGGATAGGTTCTTCAGTTTGGGTACAAGTTCATCTTTAAAGGTTTGATAGAATTCAGGTGTGAAGCCATCTGATTCAAGGTTCTTTTTTTGTTGGAAGATTTTTTAAATTGTTTCTTCAATCTCAGTGATTGGCATGGTTTGTTCAAGAGATCTATTTCTTTTTTCTCAAGTGTAGAGAGAGGGTATGATTCCAGGTATTGGTTCATTTCCTCCACATTATCAAATTTTGGGGAATAGAGTTTCTTGTAGTAGTCAGAGATAATCTCTTGTATCTCAGTGGTATGTATTATTTCCCTTTTTTCTTTTCTGATTGAGGTTATAAAAATTTTGCTTTTATGTTTCTAGTTGATTTAAGGCCAAAGGTTTATTGATTTCATTTGTCTTTTTGAAGAACCCACTTTTTGTTTCATTGATTTTATGAGTAGTTCTTTTGTTTTCAATTTCATTTATTTCTGATTTAATTTTAGTTATTTCCTTTTTTTTTCTTCTGGGTTTGGGATTGGATTGTTCTTCTTATTCAATTTCTTTAAGATGATTCATTAGATTGTTGATGTGCTGTCTTTCTATTTTTAAGATGTAGGCACCTAATGTGATAAATTTCCCTCAAGGACTGCTTTTGCAGTATACTGCAGGTTTTGGTAACTTGTATCTTCATTATTGTTATGTTTGAGGAATTTGATCTTTATTTATTTCATCCTTAACCCAGCTTTCATTCAGCATAAAGTTATTTAATTTCCATATCTTTGTGTGGGGATGAAAATTTTTGTTGGAGTTGAGCTCCACTTTTTTTGCCTTGAGAGAAGATACATGGTATAATTTGAATTCTTTTGATTTTGTTGAGATTTGATTTGTGACCTAATATATGATCTATTTTGGAGGATGTTCCATGGGCTTATGAGAAGAACATATATTCCTTAGCTTTGAGATAGTATATGCCTATTAAGCCTATTTGTTCTAGGGTTACATATAAGTTACTTGTGTATTTGTTTAGTTTCTGATTGGAGGATCTGTTCAGTTTACCAGAGGAGTGTTAAAGTTTTCAGCCATTATGGTGTTATGGGATATTATATTGCTCAGACCATAAAGGTCTGTTTCATAAATGTGGGAGCATTTAAGTTGGGTGCATATATATTTAGAATTGAAATGTGCTCTTGAAGTATTGTTCCCTTGACCAATATGAAGTGACTATCTTTGTCTTTCTTAACTTTATTTATTTATTTTTTATTATTAAATCATAGCTGTGTACATTAATGCGATCATGAGGCACCATACACTAGTTTTATAGATCATTTGACACAATTTTGTCACACTAGTTAACATAGCCTTCCTGGCATTTTCTTTAGTTATTGTGTTAAGACATTTATATTCTACATTTACTAAGTTTCACATGTACCCTTGTAAGATGCACTGCAGTTCTAACCCCACCAATCACCCTCCCTCCACTCATCTTTCCCCCCTCCCACCACTCCCTTTCCCCCTTCCCCCTATTCTTAGGTTATAACTGGGTTATTGATTTCATGTGAAAGCCATAAATTAGTTTCAAGGTAAGGCTGAGTACATTGGATACTTTTTCTTCCATTCTTGAGATACTTTACTAAGAGAATATGTTCCAGCTGCATCCATGTAAACATGAAAGAGGTAAAGTCTCTATCTTTTTTTGTTTTTAATTTTGTTATTATTTTATTTTTATTTATTTTTTTATTAAATTATAGCTGTGTACATTAATGTGATCATGGGGCACCATACACTAGTTTCATAGACCATTTGACAAATTTTCATCACACTGGTTAATAGCCTTCCTGGCATTTTCTTAGTTATTGTGCTAAGACATTTACCTTCCACATTTACTAAGTTTCACATATACCCTTGTAAGATGCACCGCAGGTGTAATCCTACCAATCGCCCTCCTTCTGCCCACCTCCCCCCTCCCTCCCCTCCCGTTCCCCCTTCCCCCTATTCTTAGGTTGTAACTGGGTTATAGCTTTCATGTGAAAGCCCTAAATTAGTTTCATAGTAGGGCTGAGTACATTGGATACTTTTTCTTCCATTCTTGGGATACTTTACTAAGAAGAATATGTTCCAGCTCCATCCATATAAACATGAAAGAGGTAAAGTGTCCATCTTTCTTTAAGGCTGCATAAGATTCCATAGTGTACATATACCACAATTTATTAATCCATTCGTGGATGGATGGGCACTTGGGCTTCTTCCATGACTTAGCAATTATGAATTGGGCTGCAATAAACATTCTGGTACAAATATCTTTGTTATAATGTGATTTTTGGTCTTCTGGGTATATGCCTAGTAGAGGAATTATAAGATTGAATGGCAGGTCTATTTTTAGATCTCTAAGTGTTCTCCAAACATCTTTCCAAAAGGAATGTATTAATTTGCATTCCCACCAGCAGTGTAGAAGTGTTCCCTTTTCTCCACATCCATGGCAACATCTCTAAGAATATGGGGAATGGGGTGAGGGAGGGGAGGGAGGGAGGAGGATAGACAGAGGGAGGGTGAAAGGTGGGATTACACCTGCGGTGCATCTTACAAGGGTACATGTGAAACTTAGTGTAGAATATAATTGTCTTAATACAATAACTAAGAAAATGCCAGGAAGGCTATATTAACCAGAGTGATGAAAATGTGTCAAACTGTTTATAAAACCAATGTATGGTGCCCCATGATTGCATTAATGTACACAGCTATGATTTTATATATATATATATATATATATATATATATAAAATTCCAATGCAGAATTTCCCAACTCCTCCCCAGGTTTAGCCTTTCCCAAAGAACATGAAGAACATCTATATGCTTTTTAAAATTGTATGTTCTACTAGAATGCAATCTGGCACATAGTAGGTACATGATAAATATTTGTTGAATGAATGGATAAATCAATGGGCTTTTTTTTTTGGCCAAGCACTGTGCTAGGTGGTTATACATTCTCATTTAATTCTCCAAACAATTCTGAGATGAAGATGCTATTATCTTTATTGTACAAATGGAAAGAAAACAAATAATGTTCTACAATTCAGTTAGTGAAAGCTAGAAACTGACACCAGGGTTCATGTGCTTCCAGCCTCTTTATGTTCCTTTGCATCAAAAAGGTAAAAAATCAATGTTTCCCTCACAAATAGGGTGGCACAGAAAGCAGGGAGTGCTCCACATTTCTGGAGTGATGTGTAAGTCTGTGGAACATGGTACACAGATCTACAGTTTAGCTTAGTTACCTCTCTCCTAATTCTCATTGTTACTTTGTGGGAACTCAGAATACCTGTCCAGTTTCTAAAGTGTCACAAATATGTAATTATTACCTTAAAAGTACAATTTATAGCATGTAAATTTATATAATTTATAGTTGTTGCCTTAGAAAATAACTACAAGAGAAATATCTAAAATATACACATTTCTCCACATGTAACAACACACAAGTCTGTCTGTGTATTCTCCCATACTCATACATTATCTTTGCTTCAATTGACATTTAATGAGGTCTTGCTCCTTGTTGAGGGAAAGATATCACAGTCCCTTTCTAAGGCAGGAATGACTCTTTCTTCTGACCTACTTATAGACATTCTCCTGCCAAGGATGTCTAAAGCTGTCTCAGGGTGGGATGTGTTGGGAGAAGGGGGTAAGGGAACAAATTCCTTTCCACACTTGATTGTACAACACCCTTGGGTCACATTGGGTCAAGGAAGTGAGTTGAAGAAGCATATGACATTCCTGACCCTCTTTCATCTCAGAGACCCAGTAATGATGGTGCCACAGAATATGGGATGTGCATACATTCACACTTTCAAGAACTTATGGGCACCTATGGTATGCCAGCTGTGTACTGCACACAATGAGTGTTACTGCATTGTGGCCTGTGTCTGCATGCAGGAAACTCTCCAAAGAGGACAACTTGTCAACTTATGACAGACATAAATTAAGTGATAAATGTGTCAAACTGTTTATAAAACTGGTGTATGGTGCCCCATGATCGCATTAATGTACACAGCTATAATTTAATAATAAAAAAGTGATAACTTGAGCATACTCCAATAACAAATTGCACCACCAGGACACACCTTGGCTAGTCAGAGAATAATCAGACAGTAGAGCCTAGAGTGTTTGAAAAAGTTCTCATAGTGAAGGTTTGATTCAAAAGATAGAAAAGTCTGTGGATTTGCAAAATGGAGGAGTCAAGTTATTTCAAGCAGAAGAAAGAGCTTAAGTAAAGTGGCAAAAATTAGCATAATTTGATTAGGAGAGAGAAATCCATTTGCCTGCTAATGGAGAGATTATGTTGGCATTTAAGTATCTATAGGAGAAATTGAGCTCCCTCATTTATCCCATTAATCTAGAATATTATGAGAATTTTGTCCCCAGTAGAGACAAAGCCTCATTATTCTTTGCCATCAGGGAAGTTTTAAAATGTGTTCCTAAATGTTTCACCTCAAAGAACATGATGATATCCACCGGAATTAATTGGAACACATCTGTGATGTCATGTCTGATTCTTATTAAATATACTAATGAATCATTAATTCACTGCAAGAACTAAAAATATTCTGCCCATCAGGAACCAAGTGTGAACATTTTAAAAACCAAGTGGGAGTTTTCTCACTGACGGTTCCTTGCATTCCTGTAGCAAATTTTGGGGACATTCGAACAAGATCAATAGCACCCCAAATGGTTGCATGGGAGTCATGATTTGAAGCTATCTCTGATATTTTAAATCTTACTTCTGAAAAATAGGTCCAAATGTGGCTCTACCTGTCTCACCTGGAGATATAAGGAGAAACCACAATCAGAGTGGAAATACTTGAGAATGAAAATAAAGTAAAACAAAGATGAACATATATGGCTACTTTGCTATGTCTCAGGCATATACCACAGTATCAAATAACATTTTATTTATCCTTGGTTTACCTTGTGAAATTGCTAATGGGATATATAATATTATATTATATTAGTTCATTTATGGTTTTTGGATAAAGGAGGAATTTCTGATATTTAAAAACATAAAATATTTGTTCCCATCTTCCTGCTTAGTATGTCAAGGACCTTGAAACCCCTACTTCTGATTATAAAGATCACAAAAAGCCCCTAAGTCACTATCTAGACTCAATTTTCACTGTAATGTCCTAAAGTGTGTAGGATTTGGTGAACTAAGGAGAATTTTCACCAAAGGTAGAGAAACCCCTGGAATTTTATTCTCTGATTATATTGCAGTCAAGACCTTATTTTCTGAAGATTTTTCTCACCCCTGAAAATGAAATGAATGTAGAAAAGAAAACATGAAATTTTCTCAGAGTCTGCCAAGTTTAGAAAGTAGGGTGGCTGATACTCTCAGGCCTGAGTTCCTAAGAGCAGGACGTAAGTCAAGCAGTCCAGGGCATGTGGTGTTTTGCAAGGAGGTGAATAGGATGCTTTCAAGAGAAGGGCAAAGAAAGAAGTAGCTGAACTAAAATTTAGCTTTAGCCCAATCCCCTTGGAGCCCTGAAGGGTATCCAGCACCTTACAACTGGCTCTCTTACCCACCTGCCAGTCATTTGTAGGATGTTGGCCATCCCCAGTGTGGCAGGAAGGCCATTTAATTTCCATGACAAGATGCTTTCTACTTGGCAGTTTTCCATAGAAGAGAGCCATTCTGAGCCATTAGCAGCCAACTTTTATAGAAGTGGCTGGGGAATGGAGGCACCAACCTGGTAAGGTGCTCTAAGTGGGAATCAGCAGTGCCAATGCCATTCATTATTTTCTAACAAGAAGTATGGAGTAATGCTTAAAGACGAGTCTGGAAGGATGGATAAAACATCAATGGCCAGAGATGCATTTGGAAACTTTCTTCCTGATTCTTTTAATAATGGTGGATAAACACTATGAATACTTCACATGAAATTCTGGTATTTCCAATCTCTCCTGCAGCAATGGCTAGCTGCCCTACAGTCTTTTCTCTATTTCCATAAAACACAGCTGTAAGCAGGAAGAGGCTGCTCAGCCACAGACTGTGTTCATTCTTCCTACTTCTCGTGTCTGGGTCTGGCTGTATGATGAATTTGCACCACAGGGAAGTGGCAGCAGTGAGAGGTGTTTCCAAGCCAAGCCTGTTAGAAGCAGGTGTGACCCCTCCATGTTCTCTCTGCCATTTCCATCAGCTGTCCTATGGGATAGCAGAAGCATAAAGTGGAAGAAGTCTGGGTCGCCATTCTTGTGTTGAGATGAACCACCTGCTAATTGGAACCTTAAACATGAGCCATTATATACTCTATTGAACTAAAAGTTCTATTTTTCACAGCAATATCTTAGCGAATTATCCTCATTATTAAGAAATAAACAAAAACATTTTGCTAGGTAGGTCTAGAAAACAGTCTCTCTTTTGATGAGTTCTTTCTGTTCTGTGGTGTCTTGGAGTTTTGCTCACTTTTTTCTGTGTATTTCACACAGCTTTGCCATAGCCCAATCACTTCTTTGCAACAGGATTCAAGTTATAGAAAATTTTGTTTTCCGTTTACAGTTGTTCAAAATTTACATTAAAAAGAGTGGCATGATCTATGGTATATTAAAAAGGCTCCACTTTCTTTCATTATTTTTCAAATTCCTGTTTCCAGTGTTGGTTTTAGCCTGGGGTGAAACTGCTTATTTTTGACACATAATAGTTCTTTGTTCTGTCAGGATAGTGGCTTCTATATTCTTACCCATGTTCTCTGGAATAAGAAAACGACGTTGAGGGGTTGGCATTGGAAGAGAGGTTGAAGGTGTTATCCTCTGATGTTTTGGTAAGAAATGGTACTTCCAACTTGTAGATTCTACTAAAAATGCAGCCTGATTAAGGGATATGTTTTAGGCCCATGATACTTCTAGAGAAAGGGGTAGCTCAGTAATTTTACAATTCATCAAGTTCATAATCAATGTTGCATCAACTATATTGGCATGCAATAGATAGTATCATTTCATCATTATAATATAGAGTTTTAAAGTTCCATTCAAATTAGCAATGATTTCATCACTATTGTCAGAGAAAGGAATGGGACAAATGAAATTACCTTCAAACTGCATTTGTACAAAGTAAACCACATGCATAAAATAATTGAAAATAGTTTAGAATGACAGTGACAAATCTTTTACATTTATAGTTTGTGAGGGATTAAATGATAATATCAACATGCCTATAAATATTAGTTTGAAACAGTAGTCTATATCTTTAAAAATTATTGCACACATTTTTTTTTAATTTCAAGTTCATGTGAGGGTACAAACAACTAGGTCTGCATTTGTTATGTAGAGTCCCTCTTGTAGTTGTGTTCCACACCCAAGAGGTGTGCCATATACATTACCTTGGGCCCATTAAGTGGGAGCACACCAATCCCCTCCCCTCCACTCCTCCCTTTACTTCTTCCCTCCAATTTGAAATGAAATGACTTTTTCCCCCTCCCTCCAATTTGAAATGAAATGATCCCCCCCCCCCACCGTTGGAGTGCCATGGTGTTACAGCTCACAGCAACCTCTAGCTCTTGAGCTTAGATGATTTCTCTTGCCTCAGCCTCCAGAGTAGCTGGGACTACAGGCATCTACCACAACACCTGGGTATTTTTTTGTTGCAGTTTGGCTGGGACTGGGGTCAAACCCACCGCCCTCGGTATATGGGGCTGGCACCCTACTCCATGAGCCACAGGTGCCACCCAGAAATGAAATGACTTTTTCACCCATGTGGGCATGCATCAGATCATCTACTGGCTTCATATTAGTATTGAGTACATTGGATATTTGCTTTTCCATTCTTGTGATACTTTAGTAAGAAGAATGTGTTTCAACTCCCTCTAGGTTAATACAAAAAATGTAATGTCCATTCTTCTTATGCCTGAATAGTATTCAATGGTATAACATACCACAGTTTGTTAATTCATTCCTCAGTTGAAGGGCATTTAGGTTGCTTCCACATCTTGGCCATTGTAAATTGAGCTGTGATACACAATCTAGTGCAAATGTCTTTATCATAAAATGATTTTTATGTTTCCTCTGGGTGGATGCCTAGTAGTAGAATTGCAGGGTCAAATGGGAGGTCTAATTTGAGTTCTTTGAGAATTCTCCATGCTTCTTTCCAAAGAGGTTGTAAAAGCACCCCCCTCTTTCCACATCCATGCCAAGCTCTGCAACTTTGGGACTTTGTGATGTGGGCTATTCCCACTGCGGTTAGGTAATATCTCACAGTGATTTTGATTTGAGTTTCTCTGATGATTAGGGACAATGAGTATTTTTTTGCATTTCTCTGATGATTAGGGCCAATGAGTATGCATTTGTCAGCCATTTGTCAGTCTTCCTCAGAGAAAGTTTTTTGTTCTTGACTCTTTCCCAGTGATAGATGGGATCGTTTGCTCTCTTATTGAAGGCATTTAGATACACGCTCACTCTAATGAAATAAAATTTAATGGAGGCAGCATCTATTTTCCAGGTTTAGTTCAGACAGAAGTGAAGTCCGAGTACATCATATGATGCATATCATACTCCTTGGAAATACGATTTCATATTTTATGCTCAATCCTCAGGAAATTTAATACTTCATTTAAAAAGAAATAAGCACAGAGAAAGGAAATAAATCAAAGAAATCCGACCAATCCATCATACAGCAGGAACATGAAATATGACATGGAACCTCAGCCCAAAAAAATCTCCAAAACCTCACAGTATTTTAAATATTCCTATTGGATTCTAACATTTATCAATAAGTTGCTATTTCCCAATATGAGTTAGGAAAAAGAATCCAAAGTCTTTTAGTCTTCTAGGTTAGAAATTCTCAGGCAAATTGATGAAATTAGTGGCTTTTTTTTTTTTTTTTTTTTTTTGGTTCTAGACAAGAATTCTTTAACTGGAAGCAGAGACTGTATTTTCTCTGACTCATAAAGGATGTTTTTATAATAACAATTTGCATTCCACAAGACAGTGGAGTTTTGTCAGTTTCATTTAACCATGAATCACCAAAAACAGGTCATGGGCATGCTCTGCCCTCCTCCACCCTTGCTTCTCACGTCCTACCCCTTCAGACTTGTTTAGCTTTACCCCCTTCTCACATCCTGCCCCTTTAGCTTGTTTAGCTGTGTGTTAGGGAAAAACATGTTCCCTAACACACAGCTTATTTTCATGAAAGTCTATCTGGGTCATTCTCAATGTCTGAGAAATTTACCATGACCGCTTTTTGACCCACTGACACAGCTGTATGTTTTACCATTTTTGTTACTACAATACCCTGGGTATCATTTCAAATACACAGAGTCACAACCTTTATTGTTTGCTAGATGGGCTGTGAAATGTATGCTAATGTTCATAATAGGATTATACAAGGTTGTTTTTTGTCTGAAAAATAATATGAGCATTATCCTCTATGCTTTTTTCTCCCAATGGGTTTTCCCTTTAACAGGCATTAGGAAGTCTAATTTTGACTAAGTAAATATCAGCTTTCAGCTTTATAAATCATTTAGGCACATACTTTAATGGTATTAAGGGTGGAAAACAAGAATTATCCTAAACTAAAGTACAAAAAACATATTATAATACAGAACCATGCATGGCAAATTGTAGCACGTACATATTTCATGCTAGAATTGTACATACTAATTCAACTTAAGTCAAATACGGGACAAAGGACTATGTGTATGTTATTAAGATGATACTTAAAAATGCAGAATACAGGGTGTAACTATACTGCCACTGCCCGGCAGATTGCAGATCCTTTGCTTTTTGCTTTGCATAGAGCTATTCAGTTGTGATCTTAAATCTTTTCTTAATTTGAATTTCCACCAAAAATAGATGATGAGTTTAGAATTGGGGTTCAAATAGTTTACTTGGGGGGAAACAGTAGGTCCCAGTGAAAGAATGGGGAAGTGAGATGGGTAAGGAAAAATTTGAATAGAGGGAGCGTTGCGGAGTAACACTGATGTGGGCAACCCAGACTCAGTTTCCTTGGAGGTCGTTTGGGAGACTCTTGGGAACATGCCTGAGTGTTGTCCCAAAGGGGAGTGAGGAAAGTCAGGTATTTATTCACCAGTAACTTTCCTCATTGGTTGAGGGCCACTGGGGGGAATTACCTCCCTGTATGCAGGACAAGCACCCTCAAGCTATCAGAGAGGATTTTGAGATGGAGAAATGCAGCAAGCCACCAGCCCAGGAACTCTGCAGTGAGCTCTGCACGTTGAGAACCCAACCCTCTGTTCCACATGCCACGGCCGCAGGCATCTGCATCTTTTGCTGCGATATGTTGGAACCAGAGCTTGGGATCAAAAATAACCCATCCTGAATATGGTTCTACCATGGTTTTTATATGCCAGAAGCTTCAAGCCATATTGTATCAATGTGACCTACCTGAAGTTGGAGACTGGACCTCCTTTTCCTCCCATACAAAACAGATACGAGAGTGTTATTGCGTGGATTCTATCTGATAAATATAAACATACAACAGGTTTTAGGGTCCTATCCCCAATCCCCACACCCGTCTCCACCACACCTTCCTTCATCAGTAACTTCTTTGGTATGGCAATAGGTGGTGAACCTGGATGGGTTTGCCAATCTCAGGTCTGATGATTCACTAGAAGGATTCACAGAACTCAGAAAAGTTGTGGTTCTCACAGTTATGGTTTATTATAGTGGAATAATACAAATTAAAACCAGCACAGGAAAAAGCCACATAGGGAGGAGTCCAAGAGAAACCAAGCACAAGTTTCCAATCCTCCCCAAGAGGAGTCATGTAAACAGAACTTAACTCTCCTAACAATGACTGTGGCAACACATGTGAAGTAGTGCCAACCAGAGAAGCTCACCCCAGCATTGATGTCCAGGGTTTTTCTTGGAGGTCAGTTCTATAGGCATAGGGCATTCATGAAACTGACCTTAGCTACTGCAGTCTCCAGCTCTCAAGGGGTCATGCTGATACAATGTAACCCAAAGCTCCAAGAATTACAGGTAATTATCTTAAATGATACAGAGAGCAACTGAGGGTCTTTAATAAGTGAAAGAGGGAAAAAAATGGATAAGAAGAGAAAGTTGCTGGTAAAAACTTGGCAATGATATTGAGACCTATTTATTTAAGGATGTTTAATTTATAAAACTTCAAAACCACACAATTCTAAGATGGAAGGACTCCAAGAGCAAGGTCTACAATCACAGTATCACCAGGGAAAATGTACAAAAAAGTAAGAGCCACAGGTTTCCAGAGAAAGTAACCATCTTGAGATTTAATGCCCCCCCCCCTTAAATTATGTTGGTCTAAGAAGAAGCTATAGAAAAGCACTCTACAATGGAAACATAATTCAAGCCACAGAGCTGAGCCACATATATAACTTTAAATTTTCTATTAGCCACATTTTTAAAGAAGTAAAGAGACAGGTAAAATTGAGTTTAAAAATATATTTTATTTACTCCAGTATGTCCAAAATAAGAACATATATAATCAGTATAAAACTATTAATGAAATACTTTGCCTTCTTAATTTCATAATAAGCCTTTGAAATTCAGCTTGTATTTTCTATAGCACATCATAATTCAAATAAGTCACATTTTGAGTGACTTTTCTGTTATACAGAGAAGCTCTGGAAAATAACCATCCTTTTCTCCTATAAACAGTGGGTCTGGTGAGGACTCTCATTGTGCATATTTTACTAAATACTGTAAAATATTGTGTAGAACAGAGACTCAAGATTCTAGTTATACTATTATCTCTTCCTTAATTGTGTCTGCTGAACATTTTATCAAATCCTTTCACATATAATTTTTTGCATATACAACATCAGATTAAGCATTTTAACGATAGATTATTCTTCCCATGTTAAATGCTGAGAAGTGGGTTCAGGGAAGTTTAACAACCTGTCCAGGGTTTCAGAAATAAGAACAGGCTAAGTGGTCAAAACTTCAGTCTGTTTCTCAGCAGAGCTTTCCTGTATATCACCCCAAATGATATAGGGGTGAAAAAAGTAATGGCTTGTAGCCAAGGTGAACTGTGGGATCTAAACTGACTCAGAACCATTGGGTCATATGGGAAAGATCTATAAGCCTTTCTGAGCTCTCTCCTCCAAAAAGAAAAGAATGAAAGCCCTTGGAAAGATTTGCAATGCCACTGGGGCCTTAGATTTTATGATAAGATGTAAGGCCACCACCTTACACTGATGAAGAATGAAACTATTATTTACAAGTCATTTACAAACACACTTCAATTCATGAAGTTCTATTTCATGTTAATTCCTGGGAACTTCAACCCCGTCTTCAGTCATTTGGGGGAATTGTACTGTTGGAACCCACAGCATCTGCTGAATCAGCCTAGTGTTTCCAGATATTTCAGGCCATCAACCCCAAGGATTTTTTTTTTCCCTCCCTTCACCAACCTGGAGTTCTGAGGCAAAAAGCTGAAGGAAAGTAAATTCTAGCACTTTAGAAATGTATCAGTATGTGATTTGCAACCCAGAATTAATCAAGTTCACTGGGAACCTGTAGTATATAAAGAAGGCAGACTCATGGAAACAGTAACTATTCGTCCTTTATATCAGCATTTCTTAACCTTGAGAGCACGTTGGAATCACCTGGGGAGATTTAACAAAAGCCTGGGCTCCCAGCAGAGATCTGGATTTAATTGTTCCAGGATATGGTGTAAGCATTAGGATTTTTAAAGCTCCCCCAGTGACCCCAGTTATTCTAATATATAGCTGGGTTGAGAATCATTGCTCTATAGTTTCTAAACATTATCCCTTAGTTAAGTGAGCAGTGTCAGCTTAGGTAAAGTAAATAAGCCATATTTCCTAAGATTCACATAAAAATTCTTTTAGAGAATAAATATGATGTTATGCCACTGTTTTAATGGAGAGTAAATAAAAATATCCAACAATATTTCTGCTGTGGTGTTTTCTAACATATTGAAGATGGGAAATGACATTCATGATAAATTCTTCCATTGATTAAGTCCCAGGAAAAGTAGGATTTTTAAAATTATTTTAAATTAAATTTATGTATTTATTTATTATTATTTTGCCAGACAAATGGTACACTTTCTTGATCAGATGACATAAAATGAGATTTTCACTTCATGTACCTAAAATGCCTATACTTTTTCTCCTAATAATTTTTTTCCTTTAAAAAAATATTGTCTTTGGGGAGGAGGAGCAAGATAGTGGCTGAGTAACAGCTTCCTTGCAACTGAGCATGGTAAGACTGGGGAGAGAAGACTCCAGGCATCTCTGGCTGGTGAGATTTTCCCAGAAACATCCCTTTGGGGACACAGGGAGTCAGTGAGAGACTTCTGGATCCCCTGAGGAGGATAAAAGCCGTGGAGAACTGGCAAATGGTTGCATGTATTTGTTCAGTTTAATCCCACTAGCAGCTATAAGTACAGCAGCAGTAAGACTGCAAACTGGAAAGGCCTTACCTGTGATCCGTTTGGGGTTTTTTTGGGCTTGGCACTCAGTTGAACTACCTTCAGAGAACTTTGGCACAGGTCTTTAAGCGTTGTCTAGGGCCCCAGACTGAGCCGCTGAGCCAGACGGAGCTAACCATGTTTGGCTGTGGGCTGCGCGGAGCCATTGTGGGAGAACTGCCCCAGCAAGCTCTGCCCTCAAGAATCCAGTGGGAGACCTTGGGCGAGTAATTTAGTCAAAGGCAGGGACTGAGACGCCTTACAGCCCTGGCCCTCAGGGGCGTAGAATGAGTCCGGTTTTGGCACCCTGGTTAAGTGGACAGCCCCTTGAGGAGTAATCTCAGCAACAAGTGCTTTCCTGAGAAAGTTTCTGCTTAGCCAAGGTTAGCAGTTTAAAGTGACTTTTACATGGGCTGAGGAGAAATTTATGCTCTCCACCCTGCGGGGTTTGAGAAACCAGCAGAGGCCTCCAGTCTCCATCTCATATAGCCGTTGTGATTAACATCTCATACCCCAGAAGATCACCCATTGCCCAGACAATATTCAGCAATATTCTGCTATTTTTTTAATTTCAACATTTCCCCTCTAGATTCCCCTCCCTTTTTTTCTTTCTGTTCTTTCTTCATTTTTCTTCTAGTTTAAATATAATTTTCCATTGTTGCCTTCTTAACAATTAGAACTTCATTTTTGCTAGTGTTTCTACTCCTATTATTTGGTTTTTCCCCCAATTTCATCCCATAAAGTTTTCTGCTTTCTTCATATGGTTTGATTTATAGCATTTTTGTCTTTCCTCTTTACTTGGCAGAGGTGGGGTACTGTGTCTGAACAGGCTAGCAAAGAGCTACTGACCTCACGGGAAGCACCTAACACGGTACTCACAGAGGTTGGGGGTTTTAAGGTTCAGTAAAAGTACCCTACTGTATACCTATATTGCTCCTGTCTCCCTCTTTCTGTGCCCCTCTTCTTTTTGCCAATATTCCCCTTTACTCACCCCCTCTCCTTTCTATTTTTTCTTTTCTTTCTTTTCTTTTCTTTTTTCTTTTTTGTTCTTTTTTCTCTTCTTGCTCTTCAGTCTTCTCATCCTTCTGTTCCTATACCTAAAGGACTCATCAAAACCCTAGGCCAGGGGCATGGTAACTTAAAGAGCAAGAGGAAGTGAAATGAAAATTAGGGCAAGGAAACAGATAAAAGAAAACATTTATGAAAAAAATCAGCAGAAAAATTCTGGAAAAATAAAAAACCAGTCCAGAGCAACCCCCCCAAGGGACCATGAGGTGGCTATTACAGAGGATTCTATAAAGAAATGTTAGAAATGACAGAAAAGGAATTTAGAATACACATGATGAAAACAATGAAGGAAATGATGGAAACAATGAAGAAACTGCTGATAAAGTGGAAAATAACCAAAAGGAAATCCAAAAACAAAATCAAATAAGACATGAGTGATTTGAAGACTATAGAAAGGATATAGCAGAGCTAAAGGAACTGAATCAGTCAATTAGGGAACCTAAAGATGCAATAGAAAGTATCAGCAACAGATTAGACCATGCAGAAGAAAGAATCTCAGAGGTAGAGAGCAAAGCTCTTGAGATAACTCACATAGTTAAAGAGGCAGAAAAGAAGAGAGAGAAAGCAGAATGTTCACTGACAGAATTATGGGACTTTATGAAGAATTTAACATATGAGTTATAGGCATCCCAGAAGGGGAAGAAGAATGCCCCAGAAGAATGGAAGCCATACTAGAGAATATTATAAATGAAAATTTCCCAAATATCACCAAAGGTTCTGACACACTCCTTTCAGAGGGATATTGGACCCTAGGTCACCTCAACTCTAAGCGAGCTTCTCCAAGACACATTGTGATGAACCTGTCCAAAGTCAAGACAAAACAAAAGATTCCTCAAGCTGCCAGGAGTAAGTGTCAGTTGACCTACAGGGGCAAATCCATCAGAGTGACTGCAGACTTCTCTAATGAAACTTTCCAAATAAGATGACAATGGTCATTTATCTTTAATCCACTTAAACAGAACAATTTCCAGCCCAGAATTCTGTATCCAGCTAAGCTAAGCTTTAAAACTATGACAGAGAATTCAGGTCATTTACTGGTTTACAAACATTGAAGAAATTCATAACTATAAGACCTGCTCTACAGGAAATACTTCAACCTGTTCTACACACTGACCACCACAATGGAGCAACAGCAAAGTAAGAAATCAGAAACTAAAGGACAGAACCTAACTTCCACAATGATAAAAAAGATAAAAGCAATAGACTCTCACAAAATAAGATGAATAAAACACTACCACACTTATCAATTATCTCAATAAATGTTAATGGCTTGAATTTCCCACTGAAGACGCATAGATTGGCTGACTGGATTGAAAAACACAAGCCATCCATTTGCCGTCTGCAGGAAACACACCTGGCTTCAAAAGACAAATTAAAACTCCAAGTTAAGGGTTGGAAGACAATTTTTTAGGCAAACAGAATTGGGAAGAAAAGAGGAGTTGCAATCTTATTTTCAGATACACGTGGATTTAAAGCAACTAAAGTCAAAAAAGACAAAGATGGTCACTTTATATTAGTTAAGGGAAAAATACAACAAGAAGATGTTTCAATTCTAAATATTTATGCACCCAACTTAAATGCTCCAAGATTCTTGAAACAGACCTTACTCAGTCTGAGTAATATGATATCCTATAACACCATAATAACAGGGGACTTTAACACTCCTCTTACAGAGCTGAATAGATCCTCTAAACAGAAATTAAACAAAGATATAAGGAACTTAAATGAGACCACAGAACAACTGTGCTGGATAGATGCATATAGAACGCTCCATCCCAAAGATAAAGAATATACATTCTTCTCATTGACCCATAGAACATTCTCCAAAATTGATCATATCCTAGGACACAAAATAAACCTCAACAAAATAAAAAGAATTGAAATTTTACTTTGTATTTTCTCAGACCACAAGGCAATAAAGGTGAAATTCAACTCCAACAAAAATGTTTAACCCCACACAAAGGCATGGAATTAAACAACCTTCTGTTGAACAACAGTTGGGTGCAGGAAAAAATAAAAGAGGAAATCATTAACTTCCTTGAGCACAACAACAATGAAGACAGAAGCTATCCAAACCTGTGGGATATTGAAAAAGCAGTTCTGAGAGGACAATTTATTGCTTTAGATGCCTACATTCGAAAAACGGAAAGAGAAAGATGGTGGCTGAGTAACAGCTTCCCTGCAACTGGGCACAGCGAGTCTGGGGAGACAGGACTCCAGGCATCTCTGGACAGTGGGATCTGCCCATAATCATCCCTTTGAGGATACAGGGAGCCAGCAAGGGACTTCTAGACCCCAAGAGGAGGACAAAAACAGTGGAGAACTGGTAAGTGATTGCATGTGTTCGATTGACCTCATCATCCAGGCAACCGTGAGTACAAGCAGCAGTGAGACTGCAAACCGAAAGGGCCTTACCTGTGAACTGTTTTGGTGTTCTTGGACTTGGCACTCAGTTGAACTGCCTTGGGGAGAGCTTGAGCAGGAGTGTGGAGAACTTTGAGCATTGTCTGGGGTCCCAGACTGAGCCACTGAGCTGTTGCCCTGGGTAGAGTGCCATGACATCACAGCTCATAGCAACCTCATACTCCTGAGCTTGGTGCCACCCAGACCTCCATAAGAGCTCTGAAGCGACCCCCGACCAGTGACATGCACCCACCAGGTCTCCACATTCTCTGACTAGGAACTGAGAAAGCCACACAACCCTGTGTCCTCCCTCCTGTGTCCTCCCAGCCTCCACAGTAGCCTGTTCATCTGGCCAGGGACTCTGGTAGCTGCATGCCCTCTGCAGCCCTCCCTGCCTCTGCACAGAGCCCTTCTCCTGGCCAGAGACTGCTAGAGCCTTGGGCTCTCTGTGCCAAAGTCACTGGGCGCCAGGCACTCCCAGAAATGTGTGCACCACCCCCAGCCCTGTTGCTGGATCTGGGTGTGTCACATACTGGAGCTGCTTCCACAACCAGAACTCCCTAGCTAGAGCAGTCCCAGAGGAACTACACAGATCCCTACAAAGATCCAGCAACAATAGAGTGATCCCGCTGGGGTCTAATCTTGGGAGACACCTCCCCAACTCTGAGGACGGCCAGAGGCAACGGTGAAAAGCAATCATGAGGCGAAATCAACAGAAAAACTCCGGCAATATGAATAATCAAAGTAGATCAACTCCCCCAAGGATCAATGGGGCAGAAACAGCACAAGACCCCATGCACAAACAAATAGCTGAGATGTCAGAAATTGAATTCAGGATTTGGATTGCAAATAAGATTGAATTAGAATTCCAAAGGTTATCTCAAGAATGCAATGGATTCAAAGAGCAAATGACCAAAGATTTTGAATCATTGAGACAAGAAGTTGCATCCCTCAAAGATCTGAGAAACACAGTAGAATCCCTCAGTAACAGAATGGAACAAGCAGAAGAAAGGATTTCTGACATTGAAGA
>CAUYPK010002554.1:0-10566 GCA_963574355.1 Loris lydekkerianus
TCCTCAGAAGCAGCATAACAAAATCCAAACTTGGCAAAGAGCCACAGTATACAAAATAATGATAAGAGGCAAAGAGCCGAAATTCATTTTGGCCGGGAGCCGCATGCGGCTCTAGCCGCGTGTTCGCCACCCCTGTTCTAAGTGTTTTTGTTTTACTTAAATATTGGTAAACACATAATGTAAAATTTACCATTTTAACAAATTTTATGTGTATGTGCAGTTCAATAGTGTTAAGTATGTGCACACTGTTATGCAACCACTATTCAGAACTCTTTTCATCTTGCAAAGCTGACACTTCATACCTCTTAAGCAATAACTCCTCCTTTCCCCTTCCCCTTAGCCCATTCGAGAATACCTTTCTATTTTCTGTTTCTGTGATTTTGACTACCTTGAGTACCTTATATAAATAAAGCCAGATAATATTTGTCCATTTGTGCCTGGCTTATTTAATGTAGCATGTCCTCAAATTTCTTCCACGCTACAGCACGTGTCAGAATTTCCTTTCTGAAGTACAGGTGATGTGTATTTCATTGTCTGTACGTACCACATTTTGTTTATCCATTCATTGGTTGATGGACATTTGGGTTATTTCTTCTTTTTGGCTATTGTGAATAAGGTTACTATGAATGTAAGTGCACAAATAGCTCCGAGTCCCCACTTTTAGTTCTTTTGGATATTTACCTAGAAGTGGAATTGCTACATTCTAGGTAATTCTATTATTAATTTGCTGAGAAACTACTATGCTGTTCCAAACGTCCAAGTTTTAACATCTCCGTATTCTTCTTGTTTCCTAGCCCTAGGGAACAAAGCTGCTTCCTGAAGAGTCTCCCTTTGTGACACTTTTGTTATTTTTAGCTCTTCAATACCTAGTTAATAATTCTTTTATTAAGTTATTGTTCTTAAAATAGCAGCTGTGGTTTATTTTTATTGGAGATTAATTTTCGCAGGAGGTAAGCTTTACAACTTAATCTTTAGTTACAAGATATTCAGACAGGGGTGGGACTGGATTTGAGGGATATTTAACAGTATGCTGGCTGCAAATCAAGGACGCACTCCTCCTCAGCACACCATCAAGGACTTCTCATGCACTGGTTCATTCTCACTCGGCTTCACAACAGTTTTCCAGCCATGCTCTTCATGCACCTCATGCTCATCTCAAATGCAACTTCTTTCTGTTCCCCCAAAAGTCATCAGCTACCTCATGCTATTTCCTCCCCTTGAATGCAGAACAGATAGCTGAGTACATTTGTTTGGTGCTGGACAATGTGGTCGGTGCTCTTGGGTACCTAATTTCAATTTTAACTCTCAACAGCCTTACTGTATCTTAGTCCACAAAGTAACACGACTGAGTATCTTCTAAACAGCCAAAATTCATGTCCCACAGATCTGGAGACTAGGAGTTTAATGAACGTGCGGCAGATGTGGTGTCTTGTGAGGGCCCACTTCTCACAGAGGTGCCCTGCTGCCATGTCCTCACAAGGTGAAAGGGGCGAGGCAGCTCCCTGGAGCCTCTATCATAAGGTCCGAGTCCTTATATCTTATATTCCAGTGAGGTCTCTGCCTCAGTGACCTAATTGCCTCCCAAAAACTATCACCTTGGGAGTTGGGATTTCAACACGCAAATTCTACAGGAAGCATAAACATTTAGCCCCTAGCACATGTATCATCACTTTCCTAATTTTACTCATAAGGAAATTAGAACTTACAGAGGTTAAGCGACTTGCCTAAGTTCACACAAGCTAATTGGTAAGTCCAGATTCCTATAGCCTTAAACCTTGGCCAGTCTTTACATGTAGAATGGAATCTTTTTTTTTTTTTTTTTTTGCCTGTACACTAATAGCACTGTATCTGAGCCTTTTTTAGAGTCTTTACAACATCATCTTACTTACATGGACTTTTCTGTTTACTATATTTTTGTCTCCTGGAGGGCAGGTATTATGTACCTTTGTACCCAGACCACCAGCACCGAGTATAGTGCTTTGTATATTGTGGTACCCAAGAAATGCCAATGGGCTGGAACATTTGAGGATTATTTAGGGAACTTTGCACCACCGAGACTGACTTCTTAGGAAAATGACTAGTTGGTTCCCCTGTGGCCCAGTGTTTGATTCCTAGGATTACGTAGATGTTCACCTAAGTATAATCAGATACTCCTTCATTCAGTGCTATAAACAAATGCTGCTCACAAAGCTCACTGGAAGATCTCACATCAGGAATAATCTCCCTCTGCTGGTGGCCACAGCACTGGATTTGGCTGCCTTAAAGTAGGAGATATAAGGCAAGGACTATAGTCTAATTCATTTGTTTGTGTGGTTTCTATGTTTTCTGGGATTTGCTTGGCAAGTCAAAATGGGAAATGTTTTTACATGTTCTGAGATCTGAGATATACTATAATGATCCTTGCTTACTTCTTTATTTGCAGCTATGGAACACTTTGAAGAGATGTGAGTCTGGGTGCAGTGGCTTACGTCTGTAATACTAGCACTTTGGGAGGCTGGAGTGGGAGGATTGCTTGAACCCCGCAGTTCGACACCAGTCTGAGTAGGAGTAAGACCCCATCTCCCCAAAAAATAAAAAAAAAGGAACCAGGCATGGTGGTGCATGCCTGTAGTCCCAGGTGCTCAGAAGGATGAGGCAGGAGGATCACTTAAGTGCAGGAATTTGAGGTGCAGTTAGCTACAATGATCCCACTGCACTCTATCCTGTGCAACAGAGTGAGAGCCTGTCTAAAAAAAAAATAACTATGAAAATGTGTTTAGATATTGTTTCAGGGGCATCCAGAACAAGGCAATAATTAAAATCAAATCATCATGCTTTAGCCTGGAAAATATTATCCTTTGTTCATTCATGTGAGAATCCCTTATATTAGTAAACCCCAAACCTTTTGGCACCAGGGACTAGTTTCATGGAAGACAATTTTTCCATGAACTGGAGTGAGATGTCAGTTAAATTCTGGTAAGGAGTGTCCAAACTAGATCCCTTGCATGTAGTAAGGTTCATGCTCCTATAAGAATTTAATGCCAACCTGATCTGACAGGAGGTGGACCTCAGATGGTGATGAGAGCGATGGGGAGTGGCTGTAAATACAGATGAGACTTTACTCCTCACACAACACTTACCTCCTGCTGTGCAGCCAGGTTCCTGACAGATCATGGACCTGTACCAGTCCACGGCTCAGGGGTTGGGGACCACAGCCTTATATGCACAAAGTAGAATATGACATGTCACTGTCTGATTTAAAAACCCTTCAACCCTCCTCATCAATTCTAACTCTTTTCTATAGGCCGTAAGCCCTGTATAATGTGGCCCCTAGATGCAGGCGCCAAATCATCAGGCACTACTCTGCTTGTTTTTTATATATGCATGTATATCCCAGTTTGCCCAAGACAATTTTTGTTTACATCCATTGTGCAAGCATGATTGTTAATAATGCATATTTTCAAAATCACAAGTGTCCTGCTTTGGACAATATGGTTACCCTACAGCTCCTTAGCTCCACCCACCTTTGTCTTCTTTCACATTCTTTCTTTTATTCAGGGCTGTCTCAGCCCATTTAATGTTGCTTTAAAGGAATACCTGAGGCTGGTTATTGATAAAGAAAAGAGGTTTATTTGGCTCACGGTTCTGCAGGCTGTACAAGAAGCGTGGTTCTAGCATCTGCTCTGGTGAGGGCCTCAGGCTGCTTCCACTCACAGCAGACGGGGAAGGAGAGCCAATATGTGTCCAGATCATGGCAAGAGAGGAAACAAGAGGTAAATGAGAGGGAGGTGCCAGACTCTTTTTAACAACCAGTTCTTGAGAGTACTAATAGAGCAAGAACTCACTCATCACCTTGGCACAAGGACAGAACCAAGCCATTCATGAGGGATCTGTCAAACACTTCCCATTGAGCTCCAAATCCAACATTAGGAATCAAATTCCAACACAAAGTTTGGAGCAAATATCCAAACCATAGCAAGGACCTTTGCAATACTGTCCCCTCTGCTGAGAAAAATTTCCCCCTCTCTCTTCTATATGTGATAATCACAGTGTTATCAATTTCCTTACAGTATGACAGCCCTGCTCAAAATCCTGCAGAGGCTTCTCTTTCTCTCTGGAAAAAGCACCAGCATGATAGATGGGCATGCGGTCAGACCAGCTGTTTTACTGTGCCCTTTTCATCCCACCTTCTTCAAGTTCTAGTAAATTCTTAGTCTTGTGACACTCCTCCTTTCTTATTATGACTAGAATAGCTGTGTACCTTTCTACAGAATGTGCCCCTATACAAGGGCATCCAGCCAAGGGGCAAACAGAGGCTGAAGGACACCTGACCTCCACAAACCAGGCCATGCACCCACGGTGGCATCCTTCCAAGAAGGTGCATTTTTGTCATTCACAAAAAGGCACAGAAGGGTCTAGTGGAGGGGCCCTTGTGTGACCACTTCATCTGACGAAGTGTTAACCCTTAATCACCAGTTGTTCCAAAAGTCAGTTTCTGGTCCATACACATCAGAATCCCCTGAGTCAACTTAGATCAAAAGATCCATGGACCATGGACCTTGTTGTTTAAAATCTCTGAAGGAAGGCCAGGTGCAGTGGCTCACTCCTATAATCCTAGCACTCCAGGAGACCAAGGCAGGAGGATCCCTTGAGCTCAGGAGTTTGAGGTTGCTGTTGTTGTGAGCTAGGATGCCATGATATACTACCCAGGGCTACAGAATGAGACTCTGTCTAAAAAAAAAAAAACCTCTGAGGGAGATCAGGAACATGAGTAAGACCAGGAATTTGTGCTCTGAGCAGCTCCCTTTGGGTACACAATCAGACCTGGGGATGCAACTGTATCAATCATTTCTTTCTCAGGTTTTTGGACATATCAGACTTGCCTTCCAATCGAGAGCACAGCTCCTAGAGAGTGAATATTTCGTCGTATAGTCTTATTAGCCACTGAGCACCTGACTGTAACAGGGTGTCAAGGAATACATGAACTGCAGGGGGCCTAATTCCTCAACAAGGATGCTTTACTGAACACATAGACATCCATTTAATAAATATTATTTGAGCACATACTGTGGGCTGATAACATGCCAAGGACTGAGGAGCCCTAACTCTGCCCACATAGTCCCCATAGTCTGGGGGCCTCAGGCAAATAAATGTGCAATTACAACAGAGTGTGGCAGTGGAGAAAGGAAAGGAGTGATGAACTAACAGAGCTAAAAAAACCAGGCACTTATTCAGAATTGGAAGGCCAGAGTGCTCAGAGGAGGCATTCTGGGGGAACCTGGGAAGGAAAGGATAAAAATTTCATCATATGGGCAGAAGAAACATGAGCAACAGTCTAGACATCGTTTGTCCAGAGAGGCTGGAGAGTAGGTTGCAAAGAGAAGGTGAAGGTGGAGAAATAAACAGAAGCCTGTTCAGGAAAGGTCTCGTATGCCAGGGTAGGGAGGGTGGGCTTGGCCTTGACATTAGATGAAAATGCCCTTCCAACAAAGCATATCTTTAATGTAAGGACTAGTTGAGAAAGGCAGTCCTACAGTTTGAAGGTCTCTGGCTCATCCACTCAGGGTTTAAGTTTAAATCCACTGCTTTCTCAGGAGGACCTCTACACTGGCCATTGCCCCTCTCCACTGTACCAGTCATGTTCCTTCCATCCATCAATCCTGGTGGGAGTTTAGGGGGTAGAATATTAGTGTATGGTCCTGGTTGTGGAACACTGTCCTTTGCATGGAGTAAGGAAGATATATTGCAGATATAAATGAATTGTTCAGTCTGGGAATTGGAAGTGCTAAGGAATGCAATCTTGGCACAGAATCAAGAATACAGAAAAACAAGTGCTGAAACAATTGGGAAAATTTAGATTAGGCTCTGCATTAGCAGATATTACTGACTCAATGTTAAATATTATGGTTATGTAGGAGAGTATCCTTATTCTTATGCTATAGTTGCTGAAGTAGTTAGGACTAAATTTTCATGATATCTACAACTACATACACACACACGCATGCATACACACACTATGTATAAAGTAAGTGTGTATTTATACAAAAGTAAATGTGACAAAATGTTTACAATTGGTCAACCAAGATAGATGAGGTCTTTGCAGATGTTTGCTGAGCTATTCTTTAAACTTTTCTGTAGGTCTGATATTTTTCAAAATAATAATTTGCGGAAGAAGAGTAGAAAAGACTGTCAGATATCTGGAACAATTCAGTTCTTAGCCTCAATTTTCTCATCCATTTCTCTGAGGTGATTGCAGTATAAGACTGTCAACCCATTTTAATAACAGCAGGCTCCCTCACCTCAGCATTTTGAAGCATCCAGAGTATATAAGATCTTGAAATTCTATTTTGAAGTTGCAAAAATGCCATTCCTTTTCTTCTTCAAAATCAAAATAAACATGGTAAAGGGCTAAGAAATTGTTTTGCACATTCTTCAAGATTCTGTTACTTTCCTATGTTGGAAAATGACTTATACAAACAACCTGGTCAGCATTATATTTGAAAATACCACACACAAAACACAAAGAATGTGTAATTCTCTACGTTTACCTTTCTTGGGATTTTGGTTTGAAACACCAACTGAATTCTTATTTCTGACACTCATAGTGTTTGCTGCCTTAAATAATTCATAACACAACTCTATAATCTGTTCCCACTATATTCTTCACTCCGGAGATTTATAAAATGTGTTTTCAGATGATTGCATGTGGGCTTAAGAAATACATCCAGGGTGTCTTTTGAGAAAAGAGGAGGAAAACGATTTATAACCAGTGGATGCAATAAATGACACACAGGTATAATTAGAGAAGGAAAACTATATGTTTGAACAAACAATTTACTCTGAGATTCAACAACTATTTTGTGATGTATACTCGTAAGGGAAGTGATTTCTTCAGGAAAATCCAGTCTGATTTCATATCTTCCAATCTACTTGTCTTCTACCATTTATTTGTTCTGTGAGCATGTTTGGCAATATTCCTAAAGAAATAGAGCATGACCTCTTCTTTTAATGAGATTTTATGACACACAACTCACTCTTGATTATGTCTCTTGGATAGAAACCATTGTATGTGTCCATGCAAGGAAATAGATCAATGCTCTTCAAACTTTTTAATCTTGACCCAGAGAAAGAAATACATTTCCAAGGAAACCCAGTATATACACACATCTATAAAACTGAAACAAGAACTTCATGAAACCATCTATTTTAGTACTTGCTTTCTGATATTTTCTTTTTTACTCCACTTTATTTTTTTAAATTGATGTTTGAGACTCATTTAATCAATTTTAAAACATTGGGTCCTGACGCTGGAGCTGAGAAATCTCCATTTCAGGAAATACAATAGAGGACTACCTTTTCAGAAGCACTTCTCTGATAGAAAAAGAAAACACAGAAATAGAAAGAAATAGAACAACTGTTTTATTCCATAGAGGTTTGGACAAAGGGCTGATGTCTGACGATTCAACAGAGAAAATACCTAGCATTGTGCATTCTGCCTGGCAGGTAGTAGGCATGTAACAAATGCCGTTTAACAGTCCGACTTGCTGTTCACAGCACAAATCCCAAGAGTCTGCTTCCCCTTCCTGCCTTGCTTCTTAGCCCTCATTGGTATCGGCACAGTCAGGCACTACCACAGGCAGAAGTTTCGTGCTAGTGCTATTTTGTTTCTTTTCACACAATCAAGGATTCTAGAACCGAGATTTAAGAGATTTAAAATATGAGAAGGATCGGTTGGTTTATCAGCCAGTAGACAACGTGTTCCTTTGCTTTTCAACTAATCCAACTGAATTCTGCATTGGTGCATTGAAAATTAGCTTCTAGCCAGTAACACTCAAATGCGCTGCCTTATTGCCCTTCCTTCTAGATGCCAAGGGGGCATTGCTACCCAAGATCAGCCTTCACTGGATGTGGCATTTTGGTACTTAAACCTCCTAGCTTTGATATCCTGGGAAGACAGTTATGAGATGACAAACTAGTCAAAATGGTAACAAAGACTCAGGCCAATCCCTACCCTCCCTTGGTGTCAGTCTAGCTCACAGCAACCTTGAACTCTTGGGTTCAAGTGATCTCATCCTCCTGCTTCAGCCTCCTGAGCAACTGGGACTACAGGCTCCTGCCACAACGTTCTGTTAATTTTTCCTGTTTTTAGTAGGCTGGTCTCAAACTCCTGAGCTCAAGGAATCATCCCCGCTTGGCATCCCAGAGTGCTAGGAGTACAGGTGTGAGCCACTGGGCCCAGCTTTTTTCCTCAGTGCAGGTATTTATCAATCACTATAAACTTTCCTCTTAGCATTGCTTTTTCTGCATCCCACAAGTTTTGGCACACATATGTTATGTTCCATTTTTATTTATCTAAAAATACTTTCTTCTTCTTCTTCTTTTTTTTTTTTTTTTTTTTTTGAGACAGAGTTGCACTCTATTGTCCAGGTTAGGGTGCTATGGCATCAGTCTGGCCCATAATAACTTCAAACTCCTGGGTTCAAGTGATCCTCCTGCCTCAACCTCCCTAATAGCTAGGACACAGATGTACACCACAACACCCTGACAACTTTTTTATTTTTTGGTAGAGATAGGGTCTCACTCTTGATGAGACTGGTCTTCTGAGCTCAAGGGTCCTACTGCATTGGCCTCCCAGTGCGCTAGGATTAGAGGCATGAATCACTGCACCCAGCTTGTCTGAAGACGCTTTTTGATTTGCCTTTTATTTCTTCCTTGACCCATTGGTTATTTAGGAGTATGTTGTTTAATTTTACATGTTTGTAAATTTTCTGAAATTCTTCCTGTTACTAGTTTTATATCATTTTGATCAGAAAAGGTACTTGAGATAATTTTAATCTTCTTAAATTTAAGATTGGTTTTGTGGCCCAGCACATGATCTATCCTAGAGTATGTACCATGCACACTTGGAAATAATGTACATTCACTGCTGTTCAGTGAAATGTTCTTAATATGTTTGTTAGGTTCATTTGTCTATAGTTTTATTCAAATTTTCTGTTTCACAATCAATTTTCTGTCTGGATTAGCTGTCAGTTATTGAAAGGGGGGTATTGAAGTCCCTTAGTATTACTGCATTGCTGTTTATTTCTCCTTTCATTTCTGTTACTATTTGGTTCACATATTTAGGTACTCTAATGTTGGGTAGATATATGTTTACAATTGTTACATTGTGTTATAACAGGGCTATGTCCTGAGAAATGCATCCTTAGCTGATTTTGTCATTGTGTGAACATTATAGAGTGTACTTACTTTTATAAATACTGACAGCTATTTCTGGGCATGCTCTGCTCTCCCACTTTTCCTTTCACCTATTACTATACCATTATTACAAGGTTGGGAAAAAGTTAGCATGAAGCCATGAGGGAGGAAATGAATGTCCACTTTTTTGTTGTCAGTGTCCTAGGCGTGTAGTAGGCCATACCATCTAGGTTTGTGTAGGTACACTTTATTATGTGTGCATAGGAATGAAATCGCCCAGCGATGCATTTCTCAGAGCATATCCCTGTTGTTAAATAATGCATGACTATATGTCAAAAGCACTGTTTCAAGTTAATGGAAAAATAATCATTTAATTTAAGATTGGTTATGAAATAATTAGTCTGGAGGAAAGTGAAGTTGGACCCTCACTTCACACTATAAACAAAAAATTAAAAATACATATATATATATGTACATATAAAAAGAAAAACTATAGAAAAAATTTAAGAGGATATATGAGGTCTGACAATTAAATTTAAGAACTCATCCTAGGAAAAGTGCTACATACCTCATTCCTAAAACTCATCACAATACCATTCAAAGTACTCCTCTTGGGAAACTATATACCAATACCAGCATCTAGTCCACTTTTCAAAGTAATTTTGGAACTCTTTCTGGAATGATCATCAGAGCTGTCATCATATGGCACACAAAAACATGCAACAACAATAATCACCACCACTCGCCAACACACCACCAAGTGTGACATGAGCACAGCTCTGAGACACTGATATGCCAAGGCTATGAGCCTTACCAAGTTGTTTGAATAGTGTCACCTTCATAATTACAAACTTAATTGCCAGACCTCAGATGTGTAAGAAAGAGTTTGGAGGGACATTTTTAACCAAGATAGGAAACTAGAGGCAATACTTAACAAAAACTATTCTCTTCCATATATTGCTGATGGAAGTAAGCTTATTATACTATATGTGAAGTGGCATAATATCTCATGAACGTAGACTGGGATAAGTTTAAAATGTACACTACAAAACTACAGCTAAATTAACAACACCAAGGATTATAGCTAATAAGCTAATAAAGGAGATAAGTCATACTTAACTGAAAAGAAGAAGATTAAGTGTAAAAGGAGAACTGAAAACAAATAGAAAACAAATAGAAACCCAACCATATTAACAATTACTTTATATTTTTTAAATTTTTTATAGTTAAATCATAGCTGTGTACATTTGCGCAATCAAGGGGTACAATGTGCTGGTTTCATATACAATCTGAAATATTCTCATCAAACTGTTCAATGTAGCCTTCATGGCATTTTCTTATTGTATGTAGACATTTGCATTCTGCATTTAGTAAGTTTCGCCTGTAACCATT
>CAUYPK010002557.1:0-31882 GCA_963574355.1 Loris lydekkerianus
TCTGTGCCTTCAAGGAACTTATATTCCAGTTGGAAAAGATGGTAAACATGTAAATGAATAAACAAGATAATTTCAGGTCTTGAAATTGTCATTAATAAATGATGCTATTAAAATATTAATATAGACTATTAGGGTGGATAATGATGGAGGGTGGGGAGAAACACAACTGATTTAGCTAGATTATTCAACACAGGATTCTCTAAGGACTCTCAGGTGATCTGCGCCCTGAATGATGAAGAAGACAGCTATGGAGGAAAAGCATTCAAAGTGCAAGTGCAAATGTCTCAAGATGGGTACAAGCTTGCTGTGTTTGATAAAAAGCAAAACAGCTATAGTGTTTCAGTTGGAATGAAAGGGGGAGAAATCATCACACCCTGTGGAGCCCTGTGTATCAGAGTGTGATGAGACACCATTTAAAAGGTTTTGAGGAGAGGAGTCATATACAGGTCATCCTTGAAAACATGAGTTTGAACAGTGTGCATCCACTTACATGTGGATTCTTCTGCCTCTGCCTCTGTCACTGCTGAGACAGCAAGACCAACCCCCCTGCTTGCTGCTCTTCCTCCTCAGCATACTCAACATGAAGATGATGAGGATGAAGATCTTTCTGATGATCCCCTTCTACTTAATGAATGGTAAATATATTTTCTTTGCCTTCGGACTTTCTTAATAACATTTTCTTTTCTGTAGCTTATGCTTTTTTCAAGAATACAGTATATAGGGAGCAAGATGGAAGACTAGAGACATCTCTTTACCAGCCATTTGCAGTGAGACAGGGAAGAGAGGTGATCAAGAAATACGGTAACGTCTCAGGGTATAAAAATCAACGTCCACAAATCAGTAGAAGCTAATCAAGGACACAATTCCCATCACAATGGCCTCAAATAAAATGAAATACCTAGGACCATATCTAATAAAAGAGGTGAAGGATCTTCACAGAGAGTATTATGAAACCCTAAGAAAATAAATAGCAGAAAACACTAACCAATGGAAAAACATACCATGCTCTTGTCTGGGGAGAAGCAACATTGTTAAAATGTCCATACTACCCAATTTACAGATGCAATGTAATCCCCATTAAAATACCAACTTCATACTTTGAAGAACTGAAAAAAATAGTTCTTTGTCTTTATGGAATCAGAAAAAATAACTCTATAGCCAAGGCAATTTTTAGTAATAAAAACAAAGTTAGAGGCATCACTGTCCCAGACTTTCTTTTCTTTTCTTTTCTTTTTCTTTTTTTTTTTTTTGAGACAGTCTCACTATGTTGCCCTCAGTAGAGTGCCATGGCATCACAGCTCACAGCAACCTCAAACTCTTGGGCTTAAGCAATTCTCTTGCCTCAGCCTCCCAAGTAGCCCGGCTTTTTTGGGGGGAGGGGGTTGGGTTTTTTTTTTTTTTTGGCCAGGGCTGGGTTTGAACCCGCCACCTCTGGTATATGGGGCTGGCGCCCTACTCCTTTGAGCCACATGCGCCACCCCCGGCTATTTTTTTTTTTGTAGTTGTCATTGTTGTTTAGCAGGCCTGGGCCAGGTTCAAACCCACCAGCCCCAGTGTATGTAGCAAGCACCCTAACCACTGAACTACAGGTGCCAAGCCCAGACTTTAGGTTATATTACAAGTCCACAGTCATCAAAAAAGCATGGTATTGCCCAAAAATAGAGACATAGACATAGGGAACTGAATAGAAAACCAGGAGAAGAAACCAGTCTCTTACAGCCATCTGATCTTTGATAAACCAAACAAAAGCATACAGTGGGGGAAAGAATTCCTGTTCACAAACACTGCTGGGAGAAATGGATAAACACATGTGAAAGACTGAAACTGGGCCCAGACCTTTCAGCAGTTATAAAAATTGAGTCAAGATGGATAAAAGTTTTAAATCTAAGGCATGAAACAGTAAAACTCCTAGAAGAAAGTGTGGGGAAAACTCTTGAGGATTTCAGCCTGGGGAAAGATTTTATGAAGAAGACTTCAGTGGTAATTGCAACAACAAAAATAAACAAATGAGACTTAATTAAGCTGAAAAGCTTCTACACAGCTAAGGAGACAACAATTAAAGCAAACAGCCTTCAGAATGGGAAAAGATACTTCCATGTTATGATTCTGACAAAGGGTCGATAACTAGAATCCACAGAGAACTCAAATTAATCAACAAAAAAAGACCCAACAACCCCATTTATCACACTGGGCAAGAGACACAAACAGAACCTTCTCTGAGGAAGACAGACAAATGGCTAACAAACATATGAAAAAATGTTCATCGTTCCTAATCATCAGGGAAATGCAAATCAAAACCACCCTAAGATTATCACCTAACGCCAATGAGAATACCCCACACCACAAAGTCCCAAAGCTGCAGATGTTGGCGGGGATGGGAAGAAAGGGGAACAATTTTACACGATTGGTGGGACTGCAAAATAAAACCGCCTTTTTGGAAGGAAGTATGGAGAATTCTCAAAGATCTTAAATTAGACCTCCCATTTGATCCCACAATCTCATTACTAGGCATCTACCTAGAAGAAAAAAAAAATCCTTTTATCATAAAGACATTTGAACTAGATTATTGATCACAGCTGAATTTACAATTGCCAAGATGTGGGAACAACCTAAATGCCCATCAACTCAGGAAGGGATTAATAAACCATGGTGTACATATACCATGGAATACTATTTAGCCGTAAAAAGATGACTAAAAGAAACTTTACATCTTTTGTATTAACCTGGATGGAGTTGAAACACATTCTTCTCAGTAAAGTATCACGAGAATGGAAATCCAAGTATCCAAGGTACTCAATACTAATATAAAGCCAGCAGATGATCTAATACATGCCCACATAAGAGAAAAGCTCAATTCAATTCAAATTGTTGGGGGGAGGAGGGATGGAGGGAAGGGAATTGGTGTACTCCCACTTAATGGGTACAATGTAAGGGTATATGGCGCCTGACACAATTACAAGAGGGATTCTACCTAACAAATGCAAATATTGTAACCTGGTTCTTTGTACCCTCACATTAACCTGAAATTAAAAAAAAAAGAAAGAAAACAAACCCCTAAATAAATAAATAAATAAATAAAAATAAGAAAGAAAAAGAAAACAGAATACAGCATATAATACATATGCAAATATGGGCGGTGCCTGTGGCTCAAAGGAGTAGGGCACCGGCCCCATATGCTGAAGGTGGCAGGTTCAAACCCAGCCCTGGCCAGAAACTGCAAAAATAAATAAATAAATAAATAAAATACATATGTGAATATGTGTTAATCAACATTTTCGCTATGGGTAAGTCTTCCAGTCAACAGTAGACTACTAGTAGTTACATTTTTGAGGAGTCAAAATTATACACAAATTTTTGACTGCATGGGGGGTTGGCACCCCTAACTCCTGTACTGTTCAAGGTCAACTGTATTCTAATTTTCATTTTAGGAAAATCACTTGGGCTACTGTGTAGAGATGGACTGTGGTGAAGCAAGAGAAGAGGCTGTAAGACTAATTGGAAGACTGTCCTAGTAATTCAGGCTGCATGGTGGCCGCTTGGACCACAGTGTAGCTGTAGAGAAGGTGTGCGGTAGCTGGACCCAAGACTTACTCATAAGTACCTACAGGACTTCCCACTGGATGCATGTAGGCAGTTGGGCAAGTGAAGATGCCACTTACAGTGATGGGAAAAACTCTGGGAGGAATGAATTGGGAGGATGGCAAAATAATCAGTTCTGTGTTGAACATGTTGAAATTTTAATAATCATTCAAGTGAGAATGCCAAAGGTAGTTGGATAAATAAGTCTAGACCTCAAAACAGAGCTCAGGAAAGGAGACATGGATTTTGAAGTCATCGATAAATAGATGATATTTAAAGTCATGGTCTAGGAAGAAAGTACAGGTAGAGAAGAGAGAATAGAGGGCAGAGTCTGGAATACTGCAAGGAGCTTCTGGAGGAAAACAAGCAGAAAAAAAGGACTACCAGACAAGCCAGGAAAATCAAAAGATTCAGGCTTCACAGACATCTGCATGGGCAACCTACATAAGAATTGTTTCTTATCAAGATGGGAATGAGGAAATGAAGAAAAGAAGTTACTGGAATTAGAATGAGAGGTGAAGATAAGCAGCAAGTTAAACATGACCCTCAGAATTTTTCCCCACAGAATAAGGAAGAAAAATGGAGTGATGTTTCAAGGGGAATGAAGGACTAATCATTAGTCCTTCATCCCCTTCAAGGGGAATGAAGGCCAGGAGATGGAAGGAATTTGATGATAAAGAAGAATGAGGGGAAAACTGAATAAACAAAGTCCTTGCTGAGCTTGTAGGAGGGGTGAATAAAACATGTATTGAGTACCCACCATGTCCTGGGCACTGTACTAGACATATTAATACATTATTTTATTTTCTCAGCAATAATATAAAGTAGAGGTCATTCCTATTTTATAGATAAGGGAGGGATTGTCTTCTAAAGATAATACACAGTCTGTTCAACCATGGGAATCAGTAAATCTTAAAATATTTAAATCTATATACATCAATTGACTGAACCCTGCCTATTATCTTCCTCAAGTAAGTATTCAAACTTGGAAGCCAAGTTGTACAGTGGGGTAAAAATAAATAACACAATAGTAATTCTGTACTATTTCTGATCTCTTCTTAAATAAAAAGATTTTTCAAAAAAACAAAACAAAACAAACAAAAACCTCTCATTGTAGCTATTCAAAAGTAGTCAGAATTCCACTAGAATTGACCTTGTTAGAATTCTTTTTTGACTTACCATCTAGCTCTTTTATGAAGAAATTTACAGATACAATGAATGAATATACTATTGCTTTTTGTTATCCTATGCTGATTATTATAACCACTAGAGTAGCTGTGATAGTTAAATTTTATATGTCAATTTGGCTAAACTATGGTGGCCAGCTGTTTGGTCAAACACCAGTCCAGATATTGCTATGAAGATATTTTGTAGATGTGACTAACATCTATAATCAGTTGACTTTAAGTAAAGGAGATTATCCTCAATAATTTGAGTGTGCTTGCTCAATCAGCTGAAGACACAATAGCAAAAGTGAAGACTCCTGAAAAGGAAAGTATTCTGCCTTTTAGAATAGAAGGCAGAATATTCTGCCTTTTAGAATAGAATAGAATAGAATAGAATAGAAATAGAAACTGTAAAATAGAAATCCTGCCTGATTTTCTAACCTACTGGTCCACCTCAAAAATTTCAGACCAAGACTAACATCAACTCTCGCCCGAGTTACCAACCCCAGGCCTGCTCTATAAATTTTAGACTTGCCAGTCCCTATAATTGCATGAGCCAATGTCTTACAATAAATCTCTTCATATGTGTGTGTGTGTGCGCACATGCGTGCGTGTGTGAGTATGTGTAAAATATGTATAAACATATACATGTATAAAAACATATATTACATATATAAAATCATTTGGGCAAAGGAGTATTCGTAATGTTCATCTGTAAGAATTGAAAGCATTAAGAGGCCCAGCATGGTGGCTCATGCCTGTAATTGCAGCACTCTGGGAGGCCAAGGCAGGTAGATTGCTTGAGCTCAGGAGTTTAAGACCAACCTGAGCAAAAGCAAGACACATCTCTGCCAAAAATGAAAATCTGAGGCCAGAGGATCCCTTGACCCCAAGAGTTGGAGTTTGCTATGAGCAATGATGCTACAGCACTCTACCCAGGGCAACAGATTGAGACTCTGTCACAAAAAAAAAAAAAAAAAAAAAAAGGAAAAAAAAACAAACAAAGAAAGCCTTAAGAATACTTTTGGGATTTTTGGTCAGAAGTTGCACTGATATCTTTTAGGCTTTGGACATAAAAATATTAGCATAGGGGAAATCAGAAATAATATGCAGGTGCTATATCTGGTATCAATATTTAGGGACCTTGGTTCTATAAATACTGGCTCTTTTTGCTATGATTACTTAATATCTTGTGGATTCACTCCTGTTGTCTTTCCAATATTGGCACTTCTAAATGCAACTGCCCTGTTCACACAGAGGTTTTATATATATGCATATGAGTTCTCTCTAGAAAACCTTAATTGATATAGTAGCTGTACTATTTGCAACAGCTCTGAAACAAACAAGTATGAAAAAGATAAAGGCAATTAGGAGTCTTTTTCTCTCTCTTTGATAGCATATATTCAGAAACATAAATCTCAGCTTTTAAAGTGGAGGGGGCAAAGACTTTGAGAGTAAAGAGAAAAGAGACCAAGAGCAAGGAGTCATTCTAGAACAGTCCAGGCAGAAAGAGGTGATTCCTAAAGGTAGAGTCAAATTCAAGGTGAGGCCAGTAGTTTGTCCATGGGGGGACAAGGGTGAAGGTGGAATAAGAAAGACAGGATATTGGAAAAGAGAAAGAAACACACCAGTGTGTGGTCTGGGGAATTGGGGTTGGTACAGAAAAGAACACTAAAGATCTACAGAAGGAAAACTTTGCTTTGAAAGGAAGAGGATGAGTTCATTTAGGGGATATTGAGATGGAAGAGCCAGTGGTAATACAAAGTGATCACTTAATAACCTGGATCTGGCTGCACACAGTGGCTTATGCCTGTAATTCTAGCACTCTGGGAGGCTGAGGCGGATGGACCACTTGAACTCAGAAGTTCCAGACTGGCTTGAGCAGGAGCAAGACCTGATCTCTAAAAATATCTGGGCATTGTGGCAGGCACCTATAGTCCCAGATACTCAAGAGGCTGAGGCAAGAGGATCACTTGAGCCCAAGAGTTTGAGGTTGCTCTTGTCCTCTACTGAGGACAACAAAGTGAGACTCTTGTCTCAAAAAAAAAAAAAAAAAAATCTGGCTCTGCCTCTAAGGAGAGAGTATTAGGCGAAAAAATTTAGTCATCATTAGCAAATAAGATGAGATTCCCCAGAGAAAGAGGACAGGACAATAAAAAAAGAAAGTCAAGGCCCAAACATTACTTAACTCTAATGTTTAAGAGGTAGACAAAAAGAGAACAGCCCTTAAGGAAACTGAGAAAGGTCAAGGGGGTATTATTATATATTTTTATTTTGTTTTATGTAATAACATTTGCCATCTTAAATGCTTTAAAGTTTATGTTTAAATCATTTTAAGTGTACGATTTGGTGGCATCAATTACGTTTACCATGTTGTGCAACCATTACCACTATTTCCAAAACTTTATCATTACCCCAAATAGAAATCTGTAACCATTACACAATAGCTCCCCATCTTTCCCTTCCCCTGCCCCCTAGTAACTTCCAATCTACTTCTTTCTCTATTAATTTGCTTGTTCTGGGTACCTTATATAAAGGATGATCATATGATCAGATTTGTCCTCTGTAGCTGACTTATTTCACTTAACATCGTCAAGGTTCATACATGTTCTGACATGTATCAGAGTTTTATTCCTTTCTATGTATTATACCTTTTTTAAATCAGGAACCAGAAACTTGTGGAATAGTAATTGTGCATATATCAGGGCTTTTTATTAAGGTTCACAGGGAGCTTTCCAGGGCAGAAAGAAAGGAGACAAGTCCACTGGGAGGCCAGAACTGAAAGCTGAGTGCAGAAGCCATTATCCATTCACCAAGAACTCCGGGTAAAGCAGAAAGGCATCTGAGAGTTGAAGGTCACTGAACAAATCTTCATCTGAGAACCAGACAGAAAACTGCCTGCAGACTGATGAAGGAACCCAACACAACATTCCCCTCTTCTGATGGGAAGGCCTGGTGGGACACATGTCTGCAGGAAAAATTTCACCAGTGCAGGGGAGATGTAGGGTGGGTACCTCTACACGCAGTTACTGTCTGAAGGAGAATCAAGAGCACAAGCCAGAGAAGTACCAAATTAGGTCATTGAACAAAGGAGGACAGAGGAGCTGAAAGGCAGGCTCAACCCAGATGGTAGAGGAAGAACACCAGATGGAATGAATGAAATACTCAGACCCTGCTTCAAAGACTAGATTTTATCAACAAAAGCTTTGTGTGAGCAACACAACTTCATTCATAGGTGTTGCGACTGAAGAGATAAGAGGAGTAAATCCTAGAGAAATAATTAGAGCTACAGGAGCAGGATGTGCAGGACTGAAGTCCTGAATATTTATGCCAGATATGGCTCTGCCTATTATTTCTGATTGTTCCCATGTCAGTATTTTTGCCACAAAAGCTAAACAGATTATTAGTGTAACCCTGGACAAGAAAAGTATTCTGAATGCTTTCAATTCTTATAGGTGAGCATTATATATATAATATATATGTATTATGTATATATAGGATTACCTTTACTGAGATCTTTATTTCCTCATTTGTCTTTGGATTATCATCTAGTGTCCAATATCTCAATCTGCAGGATTCCCATGAGCATTTCTTGAGGGAAGAAGCTCCCTCAGCTTTTGTTTATCTGGGAATGTCTTAATTCACACATTTGAATCACGTTCTGCCATATATAGAATCCTCGGTTAACTGTTTTGTTGCTGTTGTTTTAGCATTTTGAATGTATCAGCCCATTGCCTTCTGACCTTCCAAGTCTCTGATGAGAAATCTGTTGATAATCTTTTTGAGGATCCATTGTATTTGCTGAGTCACTTCCTTCTTGCTGCTTTCAAAATTCTTGTTTCTTTTTGCATTTCAAGTTTGATCTCACAGTGTTTTAGTGTGAGACTCTGAGTCCATCCTATTTTAAGTCTGTTGAGTTTCTTGGATGGTTATATTTGTGCCTTTCACCAAATTTGAGAAGATTTCAGCCATTATTTCTTCAAATAGTCTTTCTCTCCTGTACTCTTTTGTTTTCCTTCTGGACTCCCACAATGCATATGTCAGTCTATTTGATGGTATCTCACAGGTCCCTTAGACTTTATTCACCTTTCTTCCATCTATTTTCTTCTGTTTTTCATGCTTAATAATTTCCATTGTCCTGGGTTTTTTTAATTTTTTTCATTGTCCTGTTTTTGAATTCACTGATTCTTCCTTCTGCCTGTTCAAATTTGTCTTTGAATCCCCCTAGTGAATATCTCATTTCAGCCATTGCACTTTTCAGCTTTAGAATTTCTTTTTGATTTCTGCCTCTTTACTGATATTTCTATTTTGTTCATATATCATTTTCATGACCTTCTCCATGTTTTCCTTTAGTTCTTTGAGTATCTTTAATTAAGATAGTTCTTTTAAAGTCTTTGATAGATCCATCATCAGGTCTTTCTCAAGGATAGTTTCTATTGATTTATACATTTCTTTTAATGTGTCTCCTTCCTTGTTTCTTTATATGATTTTTTTATGTTGTTGAAAACGGAATACTTCAATTTAATAATGTGGTAACCTAGGGAATCAGATTCTTCCCTTTCCCGGGATTTGTTTCTTTTGTGTGTGTGTGGTTTTGTTATTGTTGTTGTTGTTTGTTTTGTTTTTTATTGTTACAGCCAGCCTCTTTGCCAAGAGTCAGGATGATGTATATACTTAAGTAGTTCTCAGGTCTTTTCTGAGCTCATGCCGTCTCCTGGGTGTGTGTGGTGACTTTTTAATTTCTCCCTTATATGTAGTTGCTTTTGAAAGTCTTGGTCTTCAATATCTGGCTCCCAAAAGGGAGAGAAAATAAAGGGGGAGAAAAAGTGCTAGCCCTTTAATTCCCCTGGAAGTCGGGGGGTGGGGCTTGAAATAATGGGGGAAAGTACTAAGCCACACCATCACCTCTTTGCTTGCATCCTTGAGATCAGTTGCAGTGATAAGAGTGCAGATATCTGGGCTCCTGCAAATTATGTACAAGCTGCTCTAGGAACACTTGCATACTTGCCTGCTATAGAACTAAGAGGTAGGTAAAAGGTAGCTACTATTAATTGCTAAAATTGACCACAATTAACCACAACTTGCCATCTAAGACTTCCCCTAGAAGTTGCAATACTTTAATAAACTCCAGATTTCCAAAATAGTTACATGACACAGATTCTGCCTGTGCAACTGTTGTGTATGTGGAGACAGATTTCTTGTGCCTACCATTCTACCACCTTAGCAAAATCCTTTCATCTATGCTACCTTTCTGTTCCCACATCTCAAGCTGACCCTACTGAGTCTTACTTCCACTCAAAGCAATAGATTGAAGTATCTTTCTAAAATAAGACAATTCCCTCCCTAACATAAACTCTGTTGCTACTTGTCAAAAATAATTTTTTTGACCTTGCTACATTTCATATAAATCTTCATATTTATCCATTCACATGTTATCAAATCCTTTATCAATATGCTTATAAAAGATCATTAAAATATTCATAGATACCAATGAGCAAACATCTTCAGCTTTATCAGAGAGGCAAACCATCAACAGAGAAGAGATTTTCCTAAATTAAGAACACTTGCTAGTGGCAATTGAAAAGTATATTACTTCACACATCAAAACGCACTTAAAGAGCTATTCATTTTGCTGCCTAAAATACATAAAAATAAAATCACTTAGCTATTTAACAGATTAGGAGGCTATTAAATGAAACATGTTAAATGGTTTAGAACTAAACTATGTCTGCTCAAAGCACAAAATTCCTTGCACATATCTAATGCTATATCTCATTTCCAAGCAAATGTCAATATTGAAACAATTCATTTTCTCAAAATTCTCTAAGAGTTATCTAAAATCCTAGTGTCCTTAGACCTTTTGTCTTCATATTATTTTTTTCATCTCGTGGAGCCTTGTTTGGATTACTATTAGTTGAAAATAATGAGCTACAGATTGTTTACTTCATACCCAATAGTACCCATGGTGAGAATGATAGCTTGTTATAACTAAGCAAATTAAATTACTATATGGTCAAATCTGAGAAGTCCAAAATAGTTAGATAATTACAGATCTGGGTCACTAGTCTATCTACCAAGAACATGCTGAATAATGAAATAGGTAACACTTATTAGCCATCTATTAGGTCTAGTCATTTCAGGTACAGATTCTCCTTTAACCCTTCCCACCTGGGCATAGGTAAGAATAAGCATCCCTTTATTTTATAGTTTGGAAAATGAGGATGAATGAGATTAAGCAACTTTCCCTTGCCCCAAATTAAACAGCTAGGGAGTGACAGAACTTGATATAAACTCAATTTTTTTCTCACTCCAAGTACATGCTCTTAATACTATAAGATTTTGTCATGCACAACTGCTTTTCATTTTAATACACACATTCATATTCCAAGTATTTTTATCTGAAATTAGGAATTAGGACAACTTCCTTGTTACGACTGTGGTTTAATCATCTGAACAGATACAAATTAGGTAATGTTTAGACTTCTAATGAAGAGCATGCTACTAGTAGGTTTAATACTTCCAAAAAAGTTTCAATATTCTTCAAATAATTTTATTTAGGTTTCAGTTGATGAGCGTATATACCTATCTTTTAGACTTTATTTACTGAACCCTGGAAGGTTTTTATTTCTCCTAAAACATAAAGCAATATATAAAATACCTTTAAAAACTCATTTCCTGGCTCAGCACCCGTAGCTCAGTGAGTAGGGCACAGGCCACATACTCCAAGGCTGGCAGGTTAAAGCCTGGCCTGGGCCTGCTAAACAACAATGACAACTGCAACCAAAAAATAGCCAGGCATTGTGGCGGGAGCCTATAATCCCAGCTACCTGGGAGGCTGAGGCAAGAGAATCACTTAAGTCCAAGAGTTTGAGGTTGCTATAACCTGTGACGCCACGGCACTCTACCCAGGCAATATAGTGAAACTCTGTCTCAAAAAAAAAAAAATTATTTCCTGATTATTAAGAAAATTCCACTTTTCGTCATTACTTTTTCATTTCTCTAAATCTAAATCATACTATTCCATAGCACTTCAGTCTCCTTCTCTGCCCCTACAGCCAAAAGCCCATATCCAGGGCCAGAGATATAAGAACATCTGATGACTTCATGTTTACAAAGAAGACAAAGATAGTAGTTTTATGTCTCTCCTCTATAGAAGGAATTTCAGGTACCGGTCAAAAGTCTTCCAACAGACAGAGTAATAGTCTTTGGCTGAGCAATGCTCCTGACCTGTATTAAATACATTTGGAGGATTTTAATGTTTAATATAAGTTTGTATTCATGGTTTGAGAGGGGCTAATATTAAGTTTGCAAATGATTATAATTAATAATATGACATTTGTTACTGTATTATAAACTAATGCCAAGTTAGGAACACCAAGAGCTGCCAGGATTCCACAAATCTAGGCAATTGTGGAGGTTCTGTAGCCCAGGGTAGAGTGCATGGTATCATAGATCACAGCAAACCCAAACTCCTGGGTTTAAGGGATCCTCTTGCTGGAGCCTCCCAAGTAGCTGGGACTAAGGGTGCTCGCCGCAACATCCAGCTAGTTTTTATATTTTAGTAGAGTGCTAGGACTACAGAACCACCAACAAAATCTTTAAGTTATAAAACCTAGTGTAGGGGAGTTTTCAGGGAAATAGTCATTTTATATATTATTGGTTAGAATATAGTGGGTATAACTTTTCAGTAGGAAAACTTAATTATGTTAGCCAAAACTTCAAAATATTTAAACTCTTTGATGACCAATATGGCCACTTGAAGCAATTCATCCTGTAGTAATACTTAAAGAATGTTAAAGAAATACATATGTAAAGATCTACGTAAATTTTATGTATGCAACATTTTTACATGCAAGGATGTTTACCATAGATTATTTTCCTCAGTGTTATTGACATATAATTCACGAGTGAAAAATTGTATATATTTTTATATACAATGTGTGACAGGATGACTTGATATACATATTTACTGTGAAATGATTACCACAATCGAGTTAACACATCCATCATCTCACACAGTTCTTTTTGTGTGCGTGTAATGAGAACATTTAAGATCAATTTAAGTGATCAACTGAAGGTCATATTTATTATAAAAAGAACTTTGAAACCATTCAAATATTCAACAATAGGGGATCAATTTATTAGTCAGTGGTACATTGACAGAAATATGATAAGAAACCCTACATTGTTAAAGGATAGGCTTTTGAATTAGACAAACTAAAGTATCTGATTCAATCAGATACTCCTAGCCTCATTTTTTTTAATGAGTACATTGGTGATAATAGTACCTACTATGCATTTTGGGAAACCAAGGCAGGAGGATCACTTAAGGTCAGGCATTCCAGAACAGTCTGAGCAACATAGTGAGACTCCGTCTTTACAAAAAAATAAAAGAATTAAGTCCTGTCACAGTTGCTGGAGCCTGCTATCCTAGCACTCTGGGAGGTTTAAACAGGAGGACTGCTTGAGCTAAGGAGCTCAAGACCTATCTAAGCAAGAAGAGAACCCCATTTCTACTAAAAAAAGAAAAAGAAGAAAAAGAAGGAGGAGGAGGAAAGAAGAGGAAATAGGAAGGAGGAAGAAAGATTAGCCATCAGGTGTGATGGTGGGCACCTATAGTTCCAGCTACTCGGGAGATGCAGTATCTCCTGAGCCCAGAGTTTGAGGCTGCTGTGAGCTAGGTGAATGCCACAGCACTCTAGCCTGGCCAACAGAGTGAGACTCTGTCTCAAAAATACATAAATAAGTAAATAAAAGAAAATAAAAATAAAAGAATTAGCCGCACAGGCCTATAGTTCCACTTACTCAGGAGGCTGAGGCAGAAGGATCGCTTGAGTCCAGGAATTTGAGGTTGCTATGAGCTATCATGATACCACTACACTCTAGCCTGGGCAACAGAGTGAGAGACCCTATCTCAAAAAAAAAAAAAAAAAAAAAAATGGTGCCTACTTAATTTAGATGTTATAAAAATTAAATGAAGGAGGCTGAGTGCAGTGTCTCACACCCGTAATCCCAGCACTCTGGGAGGCCAAAGTAGGAGGATCACCTGAACCCACAAGTTCCAGATCAGTCTGAGCTAGAGGGAGACCCCATCTCTAAAAATAGCCAGGTGTTGTGGTGGGCACTTGTAGTCCCAGGTAATCAGGAGATTGAGGCAAGAGAATCGTTTAAGCCCAAGAGTTTGAGGATTCTGTGAGCTGTGACCCCTCTAATGTGGGCAACACAATGAGACACTCTCTCTCAAAAAAAAAAAAAAAAAAGCCAAAGCCCAAGACTTCCCCATCACTTGGCGATCAAACAAATGAGCATGGATAACTGGTGCCTTATTTGAGCAGTGGATAGGGGGTATCAACCTAGAAATGAAGAAACAAATTATTCTATTAACAGTAGACAACTGTTGAGTTCAAACTTAGCCTGGGCCTGCTAAAAAACAAACAAACAAAAACAAAGGCAACTACAACAACAACAACAAAAAAAAGTAGCCAGGCACTGTGGCGGGCACCTGCAGTCCCAGCTACTTGGGAGGCTGAGGCAAGAGAATCGCTTAAACCCAAGAGTTTGAGGTTGCTGGAAGCTGTGATGCCACAGCACTCTACCCAGGGTGACATAGTGAGACTATCTCAAAAAAAAAAAAAAAAAAAGAATGTATGTTTCTAAACACTGAGCACATTATCTAATACAAACTTGAGAAATATTTTCTGTTACAAATTGTTTTAAATATTATTTCACATGGGGAAAATGTTTATAATATTAAGATTTAAACTACATACAGATAATAATTATAGTTATAGATATAATTTAAATATTCCTATAACCTAATCATATATAACGAGGCACAATTTTTCTCATTTGTCCCTGTCTGGAAAACAGTAAGCCTTCCCCGTCTTCCCCAGGCATTTCTGAGAAGCCCCAGGGTACATCTCATCTGCATCCCGTTCTGACAGTAGCCAGGCTTCTCCTGGTGTCATCTTATCCAGAGAGAGTAGGTTGAAACTTCCTTAGCCTCCAAGACTAGTCCTGTTGTTAAACTTGATCTCTGCACTTCTTAGCTGTGATACCTGAACCTAAACTAAAATATTTTTTATTTTTTATTTTTTTTAAGAAAATATTTTTTAGTTATTCGTGGAAAATTAGCATTGCCTGATATCTACTAACTCTCCTAGTAATTATTCTTTTTGTGTTTTTTTTGGTCATTTGTACCTCATAATCACAGCTTATTTTATGCTACTCTATTTTAAAATCATCTTTCTTTCATGTAGGTTCACTTTTGCCGTTTATTGGTTGGTTTGTTTACTGATAGTGACTTCCATCTCCTTAATTGGGTTATAAATTATGAAGAGAGGGTAGCTTTAATTTGGGGGAGGGTAGGTATTCCCTCCAGGGGACAATGCTAACAGCATAATTCTACTATTGACATGAAGTATAAACTCAGGATATTCCTACTAATGCAGACTCAAAGATATACAGAAAATAAATTATGGAGTAGAAAAGGAAAACTCAGCAAGAAATTTCTTTATGGCAATAGGGGAGACCCTTATGTGTTGACTTCCTCCCTTTATTCTCTAAAATAGCCTCTGCCCCGGGCTCCTCTAACTGGATACATTTCTCCTCTGCATGGCAGCAGAGGCTGCTGAATCTGACACATGCTTCCACAAGGAACAAGGCCGGCACTGGGTACTACATTAAACATGCATTGTCCTAAATCCTTTATCAACTTCATATATATATATCCTTTCTTCTGCTTCTTGGCTGGTTTCAGGTGAACATGAAAATTTCAACCAGATCATCATTTGTACCAAACCTTAAACCTAGATTGACCTTTCTTATCTAATCTAGCTCATCAGGTATAATTGTACAGAGAGAGTGAGTGCACTAAAAATATGTATACACGTTTTAAGAAAGAAAAAATTGTATTAACATTATAATACTGAATATACACCAATAATGTTTCTTATCTTGTATATTAGGTCTTGCATCTCTTGTAATTATAGAAGTCAGATGTGACTTGAGTATTACAAGTTTGTTTGTTTGTTTGTTTTAGACAGAGTCTCAAGCTGTTGCACTGGGTAGAGTGCCATGGCATCATCATAGCTCACAGCAACCTCCAACTCTTGGGCTCAAGGGATCAGCTTGTCTAAGTTTTTCTATTTTTAGTAGAGATGAGGTCTCTCTCTTGCTCAGGCTAGTCTGGAACTCGTGACCTCAAGCAATCCACCCACCTGCCTTGGCCTCCCAGAGTGCTAGGATTACAGGCATGAGCCACTGCACCATGCTGAGTATTATAATTTTAATACAGGGTTTTCCTTCTTATAATGTGTATACTTTTTTTTTGCATTGGGTGTGCATGAGTGCATGTATTCTCTCATCTAATTTTCACAAAAACAAGGAGTGAACTGGCAGAGATAGTCACAATACTCATCAGTCATTTCATAACTTTCACTACATTTCTCATCCTTCCTTGAAAATAGATTAAATAAATAGGCCATGTGACCAGTTCTGGCCATGAGTAGAAAGAACATGTGCCTGATTGAGGTTAAGGAAGTTAAAAGCTGGGGTGCCTCCTCCGTCCCTCTCTTCTGCTGTAATAATCTTGGCTTGGAAGCCAATACCCACAAGAGAAAGGAGAGCTACCAGACCTACACTGAAATCTGTGGCAGTGAGAAATACAATTTTAATGTGTTAAACCACTGAGATTTCAGAGTTTATCTGTTACAGCAGCATAAACTATCCTGTCCTAACATAGATAATACTCAGAATATAAAATAACTAGCACAGAAATTAGACCTATTTGCTGACCTATTAGAGCAAACACAATGACCAATGAATGAGTGTCCTTAGCTATAAACAACTGGCATGGGCATATGAGTCCATACCCATTGAACAGCCCTTGAAACAACCCCGTAGCCAGATGTGGTGGTGTGAACCTGTAGTCCCAGCTACTAGAGAGGCTGAGGTGGGACGATCGCTTGAGGCTTGGGCCAGGAGTTTGAGGCTATCGTGAGTTACGATCATGCTGCTGCACCGAGAGAGCAAGAGTCTGCCTCTAAAAAAGAAAATAATAATAACGAAACCAATCAAAAAGCAACCATAAAGATCCTACATATTTATATTCAACTTTATAATTGACGAAACTGAAGTTTAGATGGGATCAAATGGCTTGCCTAAGAAAAAACTTGTAAGTGGCAGAGTAGGAATTCAGATCAGCTCTGTTTGATCCAAAGCCCATTCTTTCTCCCTCAACATTCTGCTTCCTACTTGTTGAATGATGTCTGAGCTACCTCAACAATTCATCAAAAGTTAGACCGCGATAGCTCAACTTTTTACTTAAACCACAGAAAATGACTAAATAGTATACCTTTATTGTTGAATTTTCTATAATTGGAACTCATTCTTTCTTCTCTATAGGATGTCAATATTATATCTTGCTTTCCCTTAAGTTTTCCTTTTGTCATTATTCATCATTAAGCCTGAAACTGTGTTATTTAAACAGATACATCCAACTTTATGGTACAACATATATTTAAAAGGCAAGAGAAAACTAAATTGGATGAAGTACTTGGCTTTTGGCATAGTTCTTTCACTCCTGCTGCTCATTCTTCATTTAAATTCATAAGTCTCTTTTCTCCATGACAGGATAATCATCTCCACAGCAACTAACTATTATATCACAAAGGAGGATGCCTGGGAGTGAGAACAGATCAGCAGGAGCTGAGCAACACTTAAGCAACAGAGATTCTATTTTCATACAAATATCTCTAATTATAATAAGCTAAGGAAGAAATATTTTATTCCCTCCCCTTTTGCTCGCTCCTCCCACCCCCTGATACAACAAGCAGATCTCTCCCTACATAGTTTCTCACAAACACATGGTGCTTTCAATGGCAAATGCGTTTCCTGGGAGCAGATTCCCATGGAGAGATGATATCACCTGTTATCACAAAGCAAATGTGTATCTAGACTGAAAAGCAGACACTGGTGGAAAAAAATCACACAGACACACGGCATGATCTATCACAGACACCGAAGCAGAATCCATGTTGCAGATTGCTAATAACATTCAAAAACAAACAAAAACCTCTTGAAAGAGTGAAGAGTACCGAAATTGTCACTTAGTCAAAGAATAAGTTTTACTAGAGCTTCTCCTTCCAAAAAAGGAAACTTAGTGCAGTCAAGAACTCATTTAAGGGCAGTGCCTGTGGCTCAAAGGGGTAGGGTGCCGGCCCCATATGCTGGAGGTGGTGGGTTCAAACCCAGCCCCGGCCAAAAAAAAAAAGTTTGTTTGAGTTGACTCATCCATGACATTGGTTAAGATGCATTAAATTTGAAATGAGTTTGAACATTTTACAACACAATCTCAATGAAGCACTTTCAGTGGCTGGGAGAATTCCCCCAGGGAAGCTGAAACCACAGTGCCTAGTGGTGATCAAATCCAAGAGAACAGCAGGTAACTACCCGAGGCTACCTACTAGCCACTGATTTCACATTGGTTTCAAAGAACTTAAAGTCTAGTCATATTTTAACCTATAAAACACAATCTAACGAGTGATATGCTTGAAGAATATCAATCCAGGCTCTGCCATTAGAGATGACAAGTATCTTTAGGGCAAGTACTAAGTCTTTATTAATTCGCTTTTGTTTTTATTTTCTTTGTTCTTTTTTAAAAACAACTGTATTTACTATTTTATCTTACCTATATTTACTTATTTATTATGCCCTGTATAACTATGCTATATCCTATAATGGTCAAGGCAATTTGTGATAAAGAGGTATTGTCTCAATTTAATATTGAAATAACAAAGTCCTCAGACCTATAGAAACAGCAGGGAAAAAAATAAAATTGACACTGTCTTTTGTTTTTTTTAGTTCCAAAGCTCAAATGAATTGGATGGTGAAAGACTCCAGCATATGCCACTGTTGCATAAAATTTATTTTGAGCAGAAGGCGTTTGAATTTGTGAAATCTCTTATCTGCCCCAAAGCAGAGCCTCTCAAAAGAACTCAAATAAAAATCAATTGTCATGAATCTCTTCCTTGAGAGCAAGCAGGGAAAAGCCACTCTTATCACCAGAAAAGAGAAGTCTCCACATCACGCCTGAATGGGCATTGTCACAAAACATAAGTGCCCTTTAAAACTGTACATAGGCCTAATATTTTTCTGTGAACTCCTATTTTTAAGTTATTAAATCTATTTCCTTGCTAATCTGTCCTTTAATTTGGAAGTCCCCCAAAGTTGAACCTAAGAGGGCAGAGGAAAAGTTTTTCCTCCTCGGCAGTTATAAGGTGAACACCACGTGGAATTCTGTTGTCTCTGGACTCCTCCCAAGCAATCTAACCCACTGATTTGGTTAAATGTCACCACGAGTCATTAGCCAGGGTTCTGTTATCAGCCACTCCCAAAGATACTCCTCTTACTACCTAAAATCTCTAGCCTTCCCCTCTCCTTCTCATGCCCATGTTTGTCTTATCTGGATCCTCTCTATTGCTATTTTCTGTGAGTTGATGACTGTTGCTGGAGGAACTCAGGGAAGTTCCTTGGCTTGGCTTTCTGTAAATTCAAACTTTTCACCTCAACAGGGCCCATCCTGCAGCCCAGTAATTTTTTTCTTTTATTTTCTTTCTTTTCTTTGTTTTTTGTTGTTGTTGTTGTTGTTGTCATTTCTTACTGATTCCCTAAAGACATCTATGCCAGTGACGATATTCAATATTTTTAACAACTAGTATGAAAGAGGCATCAACTTTGAACTATCCAGCATTAGAGCAGGGCCTGAGAGAGGCCCCCAGCAGACGCATTTTGCCTTTACCCTTTAACTGCTGACTGAGGGCTCAGGGAAGAAGGTGAGGTTGCCTGAGCAGCGGATACTTACCAACTGATACAGAAGTGTGTATTTTAACAACTAGTACTGTATGATTTGAACCAAGTAAATATGAACTTTTCACTAAACTATAAGATTTCTAAAAACTGGCTCTCCTTTTCTCTTGCCTTCATGTAATATCAACCTTTCTCATTATTCATTAACAGGTATTTATTGAGCATGAGGCATCAATCTAACTAAACAAAAGGGGCAAAAAATCCCACTCGGTGAGGGGTTCCAGATCACAGGAAACAAATACAGTAAGTAAATTACATAGTACATTTGGCAGTGATAAGAACTGTGGAAAAAGGCTCGGCGCCTGTGGCTCAAGCGGCTAAGGCGCCAGCCATATACACCTAAGCTGACAGGTTCGAATCCAGCACAGGCCTGCCAAACAACGATGATGGCTGCAACTAAAAAATAGCTGGGTTATTGTGACAGGCACCTGTAGTCCCAGCTACTTGGGAGGCAGAGGCAGGAGAATCGCTTGAGCCCAGGAGTTGGAGGTTGCTGGGAGCTGTGATGCCACAGCACTCTACCCAGGGCGACAGCTTGAGACTCTGTCTCAAAAAAAAAAAAAAAATGAACTGTGGGAAAAAACCAAAAGAAGCGGCTCAAGGGGTTCTGGATCACAGACATGGTGCTAGGGTTGGACTCAGTAGAGAAAGGGATTTGAAGGAGATGAGGGATGAGCCATGTGGATGACGGGTGCTAAAGCATTTGGAACAAAGGGAACAGACCATGCAAAGTCTTCTGTTCTAGAGACTCTGCCTCATCCAAAAATGATTTAACCTCCAAACTCTTTCTCTGTAGAAATCAAAGTTATTGGTTTTATAATGTCTTCAATTTTTTCCTCCTTTCTACTCTGAAAACATCTTTGCATTTTTCTCATATGCTTTCCTTCTTAGATAAATAAATGTCCCTGCTGGCTCAGCAGCTAGGGCACCAGCCACAGACACCAGAGCTGGTGGGTTTGAATCCAGCCCGGGCCTATCAAACAACAATGACAACTACAACCAAAAAATAGCCAGGCGTTGTTGCAAGTGCCTGTAGTCCCAGCTACTTGAGAGGCTGAGGCAAGAGAATCTCTTAAGCCCAAGAGTTCGAGGTTGCTGTGAGCTGTAACACTATAGCACTCTACCGAGAGTGACATCGCGAGACTCTGTCTCAAAAAAAAAGTCCCTTTTTCAAAGGTCTGTTTTCCCATATTTTCCCTTCAATATCGCTCTTTCCATCATCTGTGATCTCTTCCCATTTTTGTCTCTTTAGATATTAAGTTAAATTAAAAACACTGCCACTTAACCCAGATGTTTCTTCTAATTACAGACTCTTTCTTCCATTCAGAATTAAAGGCCTTCAACTTCCCCATCACATGCATTCTCCTTAGCCTCTGATTTCTAAATTTTGCTCCCTTCAAATAATGCAAACCGATCTCTGGAAGGTAAGACTCCTAATCTCAAACTGCACCTGGTCACAGTTCTGTGAACTGTGGGAAGACCTGAGTTTGGAAGGGCATGCCCACTTATAATTACTTGTATTAAATTCAGTATTCAGTTTGATAAATTTTAAAACCCTTTTTTAAGTGTATTTTATTTTGTGTTATGATAAAATAACATGGTAACATGAAATTTACCACTTAAGCCATTTTTAAGTGTATAATTCTGTAGCATCAAGTACGCTCACCTTGTTGTACAACTACTGCTATCTAGGTCCACAGCATTTTTTTTATCATTCCAAACAGAATCTCCATGTTTGTTAAACAATAACTTCTCCCACTCTACCCTCTAGCCTCTGGTGACCACTATTCAACTTTCTATCACTATGAATTTGACTATTCTGGGCACCTCATATAGTTAGAATAATACATTTTGCCTTTTGAGTCTTGCTTATTTTACTTAGCATAATATGTTTAAGATTCATCCAAATTGTAGCATATATTAGAATGTCTTTCCTAATATTCCTTTTTGTGCATATGTCCCATTATGTTTATCCATCATCTGTTGCTGGAGACCTGAGCCATTCCATCTTTCGTCTATTGTGAATAATGCTGTTACAAACATGGGTGTACATGTATCTGCTTAAGTCTTTGCCTTCAATTCTTTTAGGTAAATACCTGGAAGTGTAATTGAAATGGAATTGCTGTATCATATGGTAATTCACTTTTTGAAGAATAGTCAAAGTGTTTCCACAGCAGCTATACCATTTTACATTCTCACCAGCAATATGCAAAGGTTCCGATTTCTCCACATGGTCATCAAAACTTGCTATTTTTCTTGTTTAAAAAAAAAAAGTTTTTAAATTTTTTTTAGAAATGGGATCTCACTCTCTTGCCCAGGCTAGAGTGCACTGGCATAATGATAGCTCATTGCAGTTACTCCTGGGCTTATCCTCTTAAATAGCTAGGACCACAGGCACGTTCCACCATGCTGCTTTCTTTCTTTAGAATGGCCTTCCTAATGTGTGTGAAGTAGCATGCGTATCTCATTTAGGTTTGGTCTTGCATCTCCCTAATGGCTAGAGATGTTGAGCATCTTACATATCTGTTGGCCATTATGTACTTCTTTGGAGAAACATCTATTAAAAAGTCTTTTTTACTTCCAAACATCTTTACATTTTTTAATTGGATTGCTTGCTTTTTTGTTGTTGAGTTGCAAGAGTTCTTTATATATCCTAGATATTAATCCCTGATCAGATAAATGATTTCCAAATATTTTCTCCCATTCTATGGGTTGTCTTTTTCACCCTCTTGCTAATGTCCCTTGATTCACAGAAGTTTTTAATTTTGATGAAGTTCTATTTATTTTCTTTTGTTGTCTGTGCTTTTGGGTGCCATATTTAAGAAATTCTTGTGAAAGACCACCATGACCTTTTTGCCTCAGAATCTAAACATGGTCACCTTTGAGAGGCCCACCTGCCCATCCTCCACTAGCAGTCCCACCTGGTGGACTGCCGTGGGCAGTGCCACCCCCAGATGACGTGCACTCTTCACCACCCACCTAAAACCATGAGAATTTGCAACAGGGGGAGAAAAAAGAACCAAAACTTATAAGGCCCTGCTTTTGTTCTTAACAGTAATTTCAAAAGGAGATTTGTATTTTTTATTTACAGTTTATATTTTTGTACCTATTTTTAGAGGTCAGCCATTTTTAATGATCTCAGATAACTAAACCACCATTCAGAGCCTTCTCTGTTCTACTTCTGACTCTCTCTTTACTTGTGGTGTGACCATGTTCATTTTAATCTCAAAGGAAAAAAAATACCTTATTTAAAAAAAAGCATAAGCAAAAAAATCTTATACCAAGCATTCCAGTAATTTTTCATGTGTTTAGCTATACTATAAGCAGTTGGTTTGTATGAGATGTTTAAAAAGGCCAAAGATAAAAATTTCTTTCTTTCCCCTTTTTTTGGTCTATGAGGTGCCTGTTTATTTATTTATTTATTTAGCCTGTTTGATGTATATGTGAAACAATGTTGTCCAACAGTAAACCACAACTTTATTTTGCAGTTGTTCTAACAACAACAAAAAACCCCAAACCAGAAATTGTTGTTAAATCCAATGTCTTAGAGCTTTGTCCCTATTTTTTCTTCTAAAATAAAACTTCCTTATAAAGTTTAAATTATTTTATTTATAAATGTAATTATTTTAAAACATAAGAGATCAATTTAACTTGTTCTTAGGTTAATATGTAATTAATTATATAAGTTTAAAAAGACTAAATTCCCCTAAAATCCTTTAATCTATGTTTTCAAATTTCACATATTCTATTTAAGTGCTTCAAATATCTGAGAGAATAGACTTTCAAACTTAAAAAAGCATGATCTACCTGGACATTTACACAACCAACACAAACACACAGATGATCCCGGTGATTACAAAATATATCCTGAAACTAATAAAAAACAGGAATTCCATAAAATCGAGATATACCATCACTTCATATGCCCGTCAGGATTTCAGATGTTTCAGAATCACTTACTCAACAAGAAGAGCAGATTGTCCACTTTATTTTGCCTGAAATTTGAGCTGCATGAGGACCACGGATTTGGATTTTGTCAGGGATTCTGCCAGGATGATCTGGTTCTTACGAGGGCTCTCTTCTGCGTTTCAGGCTGCCAACTTCTTGTTATATCCTAACATGTCAGAAAATGGGCAAGTCAGCTCCATGGATCCCTTTTATAAGGGGACTAATCCTATCCAAAGGGGCTCTATCCTCAAGACTTAATTACCTCCCAAGAGACCCACCTCTCAAGACCCATCACACTGAGGATTAGGACTTTACTGAAGGCTCAGGGTTAGTGGAAATACAACACAGAGTAACTTCTGCACCTGGTTTCTAACATGGCTGTATACACGCAGCTTGACCCTGCCAGGGTCAACTGTCCATTCAGCATGGTAGGCACAGTGTCAAAGGCACACAGTATTTCTACAGGCCCATGAAAATGTTTTATATTTAAAATTTGCCTGTTTATCACAGCTCAATTTACAATCACCAAAATGTGGAAACAGCCTAAATGCCCACCAACCCAGGAATGGATTAACAAGCTGTGGTATATGTATACCATGGAATACTATTCAGCCACTGGAGACTCTACATCTTTTGTATTAACCTGGATGGAGGTGGAACACATTCTTCTTAGTAAAGCATCACAAGAATGGAGAAGAAAGAATCCAATGTACTCTGTTCTAATATGAAGGCAGTAGATGAGCTAATACAAGGGGTGGGATAGGGGAACAAGGGAGTGGGAAGAGGGGATGGGGTCACCATGTATGGAACACCTCTGGGGGGCAGGACATAGGGGAATGAGGGGAGTGGGAAGGGGTGGGATAGGGGAACAAGGGAGTGGGAGGAGGGGATGGGGGTCACCATGTATGGCACACCTCTGGGGGCGGGACATAATTATAAGAGAGACTTTATCTAATAAATGCAATCAGTGTAACCTAATTCTTTGTGCCCTCAATGAATCCCAAACAATAAAAAAAAATAAAATTTGTAATACAACGTTCAAAAATGTAGATAACTGTAATTCATATAACATTATAAATATGAATTATAATAAAATATAATAAAGATTCCAGCTTGGATTATACAACATAGTCATAAAATATGATTTCATACCTCTGTGTATGTATGTATGTATGTGTGTGAATATATGTGTGTGTGTGTTTGTGTATGATTTGTTTTGTTTTAAAGAGAGAAAGGGACAAAAATGCCTAGGATTCATAAAAATCATTAGTGGTCCCAATTCCCTGCTACCCAGGAGTTTCTGGAAACATCTTCTCCCTTGATAGTAAAGCCTAGAAAGAGGAAAGAATCACCCTTCTCTCAAACCAAACTCCCGCGTCACCATTTCTCACCTTGGGTTCTTTCTATTTCCAGGGAAAATTGACAATGAGCATGTACACTCCCTTCAGGAAAAACCTATCTTCTCATAACATAATAGTCCAATATCAATAGATTAAAAGAATAAATATTTAGCACCCAAATAAGAGACCATGCCTGGTTCTCCTTTTTTATCATGCTTCTCCAAAGGTGAAGCTTACCAGCCTTCCTCCCATTTTCAAGGTCTCCTTCCTTATCTCCCTGCTCAGGCAAGAATCTGCATGTCTCCACAAGGACAAGCAGCAGTTTATAGGCAGGGTACAGTTTAAATCCTTTGCTACTCAAGGCTCTGTATTACTTTAATCCTTTGTTACTCAAGGACACACATTCCGTAGAAATAGCTCTACCAGCAACATTTCCTGTTCCCACATGAAACACTTGAGCCTGTAGAGCCAGGGTTCCTAAAGATCTCTGAAGATTTCAGGGTCTCAGTGTCAAGTTGCAGTAATAACAAACATACTTGCGAGGGCACTCCTAGACACTGTTATCCAATTCCAGAATCCGTACTCACACTCCGTACACTCTGCCTCCTGTTCCCACAGAGGGGATTATGTTCCTCTCCAAAGCTGGAGTTTCATCCCTTCATCAGAGTTCATCCCTTATCACCTTCTCAAGAACAACATGACAGTAATTCTCTCCTCTCTCGTTCACACTTTCAGGTTCTTCCTCTCTACTAGATTTATTCCAATAGCATGCAAGTTTGCTCATGGTTCTCCCCTCTTAAAAAACGCCAGTACCAATGAAATAAAAAACACAGTTTCAGCCTCACATCCCTTTCCCTGGAAGCATTTACCAGCTTCCTTTTGCTGGTCTAGACTATGCTTACTTCTAATTTTGCTGCTCATTCTCCTCTTAAACCATCTCCAATCAGGCTTTTGCGCCAATAAAAACTGCTTTTATAAAGGTCACCAAGGACCTCCATGTGGTTACATTTCGTGGTTCAATCATCTTTCACCTGGACTCTCAGCAACATTTAACAGGGGGGATCAGCTGTTCTCTCTTTCTCTTACTAACATGCTTTCTCCACTGGATTTCCAGGACACCCCACTTTCCTCTTTTTCTCTTTCCTTCCTGGCTATTCCTTCTCAGATTCCCTGCCTGGTCTTTTCCCCAACCTCCTGATGTTGGAATACTCCAGGGCTCAGTGCTTGCTAGCTAAGGAATATAAGAAAGCACATAGATCGTTTGGTAAGCATTCACTGTATATAATACACCACGCTTTATAATATCGTGGGTCACTGTGAAAGTTTTGAGACAGACTACGTTACGGCCCATTATTTCACTTTCAAGAAACATAGTTGACGGCGTCCTTTCTGATGCACCCCTGCAAGTTTCAACTTGCTCTGCTAATCAGTGTTGCTGGGAGGGCTTCATTTGTTCCTGTCCGCGCGGAATTTACATTTCTTGATTTTTACATATTGCAAAACTTTTGCAATGACCTATGTATATTATAAACAAATAGTTAAGATATTTATGATGATAATTGTTTATTGTTCATCATTTCCCCACTAATGGTGCCACAAAAGCAAGCAGTTCTGCTACTTTGAGCTCTGATGTATTTCAAGCACCTAGAAAAAGAGCCTGCCACACAGTGCTAAATAAGTATTTATTGAATGAATAAATGTAGCATAGTGAAGTGGAATTTTAAATTTTTTATTGTTAACAAAAACAGCCATTATAAAAGTTGTCAGGTACTTCTAAGTCTCGTGGTAGATATAAAAAAGCCACTGTGGTGATAAGCTTTGTTCAGAAATCAGTTTTGTGACGTGCCCTTTTCAGTTATGTGGATGTGTGACAAGACATGGGCAACTGTTCTCAGGTTTGATAGAAGATCCATAAACTTGAATGCTTCAGGAGTGAAGCTGATGCTGAAGAAAGCTAGCTAAGTGACTAGGGCTCTCAGTGAGAGCTCGCATGGGTAAACCGAGCTCAGTTCCAACCCACAGGGGCCATGCAGCTTGCAGATCCAGTCCTCCCAGGTCATAGATATCTATATTTTCTAACTGAAATCCCTCAATTTTTAAATATTGGCTTAAATTCAGAAAATACTCACAGGCTACAGGCCTGTGGCCATCAGTTTGTCACCCCTCTTTTTATTTTTAACTTTTCTTTTTATCTTTTTTTTTTTTTTTTTTTTTTGAGACAGAGTCTCACTCTATCACCCTGGGTAGAGTGCCATAGTGTCATAACCCACAGCAACCTCAAACTCCTGGGCTCAAGCAATCCTCTTGCCTCAGCCTCCAGAGTAGCTGGGACTACAGGCATCCACCACCAAGCCCAGCTAGTTTTTCTATTTTTAGCAGAGAAAGGGTCTCGCTTTTGCTCAGGCTGGTCTGTAACTCCTAAACTCAGGTGATCCACCTGCCACGGCCTCCCAGAATGCTAGGATTACAGGCTGTACCACTGTGCCTGGCCCCTTACCCCTCTTACAATGATAGTCTGGAGTCTTAGTTTGTATTCTGGAAAAGAGATAAATTTTTTTCTAATGTAGACCCTAAAAGTCTACTGGGAGAAAATGGATCCAGCAACCAAACTCTTCCCTTTGGAGACCCAAGTTTATTAGTACATCTTAGATATGTGAATATATAGTCTCATTTAAATTCATATAGAAGGAAAGGTGTCCCAGTCCCCCAAGAAGCAGGAGAACTTCTGGGCTCAGAAGAGAAACCTGAGCAAAAGACTGTCTTGATTCACTGACCTTAGTGCTGGGGGCATGCTTATCACAATGGCTGTATAAGAGAGAGTATATTAAAGAGAAAGACTCACAGCACAGTAATTATAATAGTAATGGACATATCTCCTTTTTTCTCCTTATACTCTGGACAACTGCTACAACCAGCAATCGTAGGGGTCTTGCTCATTCCAGGAGTAGACAGTAATGATCTCGGGGAGTTTGAGACTTTGTGTTTTCAACAACACTCCACAGCCAGAACAGCAAGAAAAGATACCATGTGGTGGATTAATCACATTCTCTGCTTCTCTCTGAACAAGTTACATGAAAATAAGATTGACCCCATGAGTGACTGTGTGTCTTGAGTATTAATGGGTGGGGAGGGTAAATTCCAATCTGTAAAATCCTGACACTAAAATTAAAATCATTGACTTTAGATATTAAAAAGAAATGTGATTGTGGTATAAGAGTAGGCAAGTACATTAATGAAGTAGAGTAGTGAGTCCAAAAATGGCCCCAAATATACAAAGTCAATTGCGTAGTCACAAAATCAAATATCCCAACACAATTCAATGGGAAAGGGAAGCTTTCTAAATAAGCAGTGTTGAAACAACTGGAAATAACGTATGGATAAAAAATAAATCTTGTCCCTCCCTTACAGCACTTTCAAACATTTGTTTGCCATGAATCATACATGAAACATAAAAGCTAAAACTACAAAGATCCCAGAAGAAAACGCAAGAGAATATTTTTGCAACCTTGGAGTAGGCTAAGAATTCTTAGAACACAGAAAGAACTAACCATAAAAGAAAAATAGTGGATAAATTAGACTTTATCAAAATTTAAAATTTCTGATTAAAAGACACACTAAAATTGTAACAAAGGTAAATCAGGCTTTTAAAGTGTGATGTGTAAGTACCAATAAAGCTATTGCTTCATCCTGACAAGTAAAAGCTGAACAAATTGGGAAACTAACAACCATCCCTGGATCCATCAGAGAAGTGAGGTCACAGGGCCCCAAAAGTTGGAGAGACAGGTAAATACAGAGAAACCTGGCTTATGGGGACAGAAAGGTATGAGTAGAAACTTCCACAGAAACCAGCAGCAACACAGGAAAACCTCAACTGTACCTGACAAATCAATGAAGACTCAGTGTGCATAACTCTGAGAGTTAAAATCTCAAGGTGGGGAGGCTGGGCACTGTGGCTTAGCCTGTAATCCTGTCACTCTGGGAGGGCCAGACAGGTGGCTCGCCTGAGCTCAGGAGTTGGAGACCAGACTGAGCAAGATGGTCTTTAAAATACCCAGGTGTTGTGGCAGGTCGCTGTAGTGCCAAATACTTGGAAGGCTGAGGCAAGAGGATTGCTTGAGCCAGGAGTTTGAGGTTGCTGTGAGCTAGACTGTACCAAAGGTGACAAAATGTCTTAAAAAACAAAAACAAACAAACAAACAAACAAAAAAAACCCCCAAAACCCAACCCCTCCCCAAAACTCCAGGGGCACACACACACACACTTTGTGAGCTTTACCACTAAGTGCTCTACCAGAGAGAAAAATCCCTTCCTGCTTATAGCAGCTGAAGGAGGAAAGTATACTTTGAAATATACCAGAATATTCTGTTCTTTTGAACAAGTCCTGCATTGAAGAGAATCTATTTAATTTAATTTAATTTAATTTTTTGAGATAGAGTTTCACTCTGTCACTCTACAAGTGCTGTGGTGTCATAGTTCACAGCAACCTCAAACTCCTGAGCTCAAGTGATCCTCTTGCCTCAGCTTCATGAGTAGCTGGGAATATAGGCACCTGCCACAATACCTGGCTAGTTTTTCTATTGACACAAACTATTTTAAAGACTTTAAACTATTAAGGGATTTTTCAGAGCCTAACCAACCTGGGAAAGGGGAATACTAAACTCCAGCCTACTGTAGCGATCCAGTCCCACTTAAGGAAGGAAGATGTACTGAGAAGTTCATGTAAAATTCATACTTCAAAGGTACAGGCTAATTAAAAGACTAACACAGGAGTACAGAATATTACCAAAGAAACAAACACAGGAGTACAGAATATTACCTTGCCTCCCAGACTTTACCACCACATCACTGAAGGCCTATTTACCTCAATTCCTTTTACCTAGTACATCTTGCCCAGCTATTAAGAAAAAGACAATAGCTGGACATGATGATGAGCACCTGTAGTTCCTGCTATTTGGAGGCTGAGGCAGGAGGATCACTCAAGCCCAGGAGTTTGAGTTCAGCCTGTGCAACATAGCAGGACACTCCCTTTAAAAATAAATTAATTAGAGACAGGAGCAAGATGATGGCCAAGAAACAGCTTCCCTGCAACTGGGCACAGGGAGTCTGGGAAGACAAGACTATGGGCATCTGTGGCCCGTGGGATCTGCCTATAATCATCCCTTTGAGGATACAGGGAGCCAGCAAGGGACTTCTGGACCCCAAGAGGATGACAAAAACAGTAGAAAACTGGCAAGTGGGGTTGTGTGTGTTTGATTGACGTAAACACACTGGCTACCATAAGTAAAAGCAGCAGTGAGACTGCAATACGGAAAGGCCTTACCTGTACACTGTTTTGGTGTTCTTGGACTTGGCACTCAGTTGAACAGCCTTGGGTAGAGCTTGAGCAGAAGTGTGGAGAACGTTGGGCATTGTCTGGGGCTCCAGACTGAGCCACTAAGCTGGGCTCAGGAAGCCATTGTGAAAGAACCGCCCTGGCAAGCTCCACCCTCAGGGTCCCAGAGCACGGATCGGGCGGCACAAAGTAACCTACTGACTGAGCAGCCTAAAGGCGGGGACTGAGCTGCTTTACAGCCTTAATACTTAGGGGCACACTGAGAAGGTTTTTAGCACACTGGAGACTTGGGCTCTTACCCTGGGTAGAATGCCGTGATGTGACACCTCATAGTAACCTCAAACTCCAGGCCTTCGCACTGTCCAGACCTCCATAAGAGCTGTGCAGTGACCCCCAACCCATGACCCACACCCACCGGGCCTCTGCCTTCCCTGACCAGAAACTGCGGGAGCCACGCAACACTGCGTCCTCCTTCCTGTGTCCTCGCAGTCTCCACACTAGCCCAGTCATCTGGCCAGGGACTCTGGTAGCTGCATGCCCTCTGGAACCCTTCCTGCCTCTGCGCAGAGCCCTTCCCCTGGCCAGAGACTGCTAGAGCCTTGGGTTCTACGTGCCAAAGTCACTGGGTGCCAGGCACTCCCAGAACTGTGCGCACGACCCCCAGCCCTGTTGCTGGATCTGGGTGTGACACACACCGGAACTGCTTCCACAACCAGAACTCCCTCGCTAGAGCAGCCCCAGAAGAACTACTCAGGATCACTCCCTACAAAGATCCAGCAACAATAGAGTAATCCTGCTGGATAATAATCTTGGAGAGACACCTCCCCAACTCTGAGGACGGCCAGAGGCTATGGTAAAAAACAAACATGAGGCAAAATCAACAGAAAAACTCTGGCAATATGAATAATCAGAGTCGATCAACTCCCCCAGGAATCAATGGGGCAGAAACAGCACAAGGCCCCATGCACAAACAAATAGCTGAGATGTCAGAAATTGAATTCAGGATCTGGATAGCAAATAAGATTGAATTAGAATTCCAAAAGTTATCTCAAGAATTCAATGAATTCAAAGACCAAATGACCAAAGATTTTGACACATTGAGAGAAGAAGTTGCATCCATCAAAAGTCTGAGAAACACAGTAGAATCCCTCAGTAACAGAATGAAGCAAGCAGAAGAAAAAATTTCTGACATTAAAGACAAAGCTTTCGAACACTCCCAAACCCTCAAAGAAGAGAAATACAGAGAAAAAACAGACCACTCTCTCAGAGAGCTCTGGGAAAATTCGAAGAAAACCTATATTCGTCTTACAGGATTCCCCAAAAGTGACACAATGGCTTCGCAAAGCACAGAGTCTCTTCTCCATTAGATTATGAAGGAGAACTTTTCAGACATGCCAAGAGATTCTGAAATTCAGATAGCAGACAGTTTCAGAACTCCAGCATGACTCAACCCGAATAAGACATCCCCCAGACACATCATAATCAATTTCACTAAAGTTAATATAAAGGAGTAAATTCTGAAAGCTGCTAGATGAAAGAAAACCATTACCTACAAGGGGAAGAATATTAGAATAATGGCAGATCTCTCTGCTGAAACCTTTCAAGCTAGAAGAGGATGGTCATAGACTTTTAATCTCCTAAAACAAAAT
>CAUYPK010002560.1:0-12493 GCA_963574355.1 Loris lydekkerianus
AGATCCATCGAGCTACTTCCGCGTAGCAACGACTCAGCAAGGCCCGGCCTGAAACTGCCTCTACCTAGATACAGCCAATGTGGTACCATGCCACTGGCCCGACCCTGTCACGCACCTCTTCCCCCACCTTCTTTCCCTGCCCCATCTCCACGATAAAATAAATAAATAAATAATAAAAAAAAAAAAGAAAGAAACTGTGTGAAACAAATAGGTAAATAACATTTTGTAAATTGTGGATCAACCACACTAGGGTAAAAAAAACACTATTAGGAAACAGTAATTTTGTATATTAAGCACTTCAAAATTAAAATTTAATTATTTATCCCCGTCCCAAAAAAGCACCTGAATGTGTCAAATGATTTGAGTACAAATTAAATGAGTTGAACCAACAAGACATTGGTTTAGGGCATTAATCACAGTCTAATACTATATAAAAAGTGCAAAAATGAATTATATGAATGCCCTCATTTCAAAATCTATGTATAAAAGATAGCTATTGTACAGCATGCATATGAACTGAACAGACACAGAAATTACTTACGTTCTTTTTCTTTTGAGTGTGGATGAAAAAGTATTTGGCAAGATCTCAAGTTTCATTTTTTTATAGATTGTACATGTTAGCTGAATTTTTAACTCTTTTAAACACAGCTACTCTTTCATGTGTAATTAGAATTTTGAAAATAGAGTGCATTTTCCAAAATACATCCAAAGAAAAAGTCTCTGAAGAGAGTGCTGAACAAACATCTTCAATTGATTAAGTCTATATTTTTGAATAAAAACAGAATAACTAAAATTTCTCTAGGAAACGTGTTTTAATGGTAAAATATTGCTGGCTCCAAGACCAAAGAATTATGACTAATATGGAAACATATTAAACCAAATCCAAATCTCTCTGGATGATAAAAATCAACACAGTTTTACTTTTAGAGATTCATAAAAAGAATAACTTTGATGAATGTTAGCATTTGTTACAGTATCTTTAAAGTTTTATAAGAGACGCTTAATTTTTGACACTCTTAAGTATCTAAAGAAAATCTCTTAAATGTTTTTCTCCACCATATCTCTCAAGCAAATATGAAAAAAATAGAGGAATTAATGATACAACTTGTTTCCCAGCCCCCAAACATAAAGGGATTTTTCAATATAACACAAACCGAGTACTTTTGGAGTTTTTGTAGTCAAAGTAGGGGAAAATTTTTTCTTTTCTTTTATATAAATGTTATTTTTTAAGTATATGACATATTAAGTATCTATAATATTAAAAATAAAAAGTATGAACAAATTACTCTCCCCTAAAAGAATCTGAATGTAGGCATATCTATGCCCTGACAGGATTAATATTTAACAAAAATTAGAATTTTCCCATATCATGCAATGTAGTTATCATGAACACAAAGTTAGACTTTATAACCTGATATAACCATTATATAATAAATTATTAAGTACTTTATAATAAATGATTAAGTACTTTACTTTCAAATGTTCTTTGAAAGAGAATTTAAGCCTTTTTCAAGTGTAATTTTTAACATTTTCCAGATCTTTGTCAGTAAATGTCAGTAATTTGACCCTTTTTTCTGAATAATGACAGATTCCCACTCAGAATTACGTATAAGAATATTCACTCTTAGTTACATCAACAAAATCTATAAACTAAGTGTTCAAAAATGGAGAAATTGTTAAATAAATTATAGATGTCTATCATATTGATAGAGTATGAAACATATATGCAATATTGGTTATAATACAAAAATAGGGCATGCAATTACATATATAAAATAGTATCCTGATTTAGTCAGAAAGATAAACTCTAAGATACACTGCGAATGAAAAAGATTAGAATGAAAAATATGAAAACTCCTATTTTTTCATTCTTTTCTCTTTTTTCCTATCATCTCTGCAGTAGACATGTTGTCAGTAAAAGGAAAGACAATAAATGTAAAAAAAAAATATTGCATGGTTCATATTTAGATTTGATAAGTGTTTCTAAAAACAAAATTTATCCGGAATAAACATACCTATATACTCGAGTATAAGCCAAGTTTTTTCAGCACAAAATTTGTGCCAAAAAACCCAAACTCTGCACAAATTTTGTGCCGAAAAAAACTCGGCTTATACTCGAGTATATGCGGTAACACAAATACTTACACTTATAGCAATTCTGTAATTATAAATAATGTGACTTAAAATGTAATTATCTACACTAGGGTTGATGAAGAGATTACACCAAAATGTATAAAAGTATCATTATTGTTTCTAAATGATATTAAGGCTTACCTTCACAAAGTTTCTGCTTCATCACTTCCCTTATTTTTGATATTGCAATATAGTCCTCCACATAAAACACATAAGTAGACGAAGGCTTATTGGCAATAGCTCTCAGCTCTGCATCTTCTGTTTCTGACCCAACACCAATGGCAAATAATGTGATCTTACTGTCTCTTGCTGCTTCAGCTGCGTCCTTGACTTCATCTTGGGATTTCCCATCGGTAAGAACCACTGCTATCTTCGTCAGAAATCGTGAGGACTTGGCAAAAAGGTAATCGAGTGCAAACTGGATGGCCTTGCCCGTCCTTGTGTTCCCTCCTAAGTAATGTATGGATTCCATCTCTGCCAGCAGGTGCTCTCCTGAATCGTAGCTGCCGAGGGGAATCTCCAGCACAGGGTAGTCGCTATACTGGACCACTCCAACTTGAATAAACTTGGGTCCTATGTCAAAGTTTTTTGTGATATTGACAAGCCACTTTTTCACTATTTCAAAGTTTTCTGGGCCAACACTATAAGAGCCATCTAAGATGAAAACTAAATCTGTTGGAGCAGTCCGACAACCTATACACAAAAGAAAACCAGCAGAACACATCTTTTATATGAAAGGCAAATGGGGGAGGTTTTGAATACATGATTTTAAGCTGCACTCTAACATCACTGCTTATTTTAAGTTATTCATGAAATATATTTAGCCTAAGCTGACCTGAAATATTTACAAAAAATATATATAAACCAACGAATAGGAAGAAAAGACAATAAAACAAACCTGCCAACTTGAGGACTCAACCATCCAATAAAATTGTATACTCTTTGGTATAGTTGATAAAAGTTAAATGAACCGTGATCAATAAAGACTCAATTCTTGCATTACATCCGAGATGGGTTTCTAAAAATCTGATATGTCATCTTCAGCCAATATTATAGTCAAACTATTGGCTTGTGCTGAATCTATGTTCAGGGGTATACCACTATTTCTTGCTTTGTAGAGGTAAAGATTCTTATTTCAAGATACCAGGAAACACTTGTGGTCAACTGTTTTAGAATTCTTCATGGGGAGAAAAGGACAGTCTTTCACGCAAGTTACACCTGAACAAGTTGTTAAGTAGTTATAAAAAGAAAAAGAAAAAAAGCTTGACTCTCTCGTCTGTATGGTACACACAGCAAGTCTCTAACTTTGTTTCATTTCTCCAGTATGTGTTTCTTGATGTCACACTAGATACTTTGTTCAAATATATATTAGATATCTCAAAAAGCTCATTGTCTAGTAAGACAGACCACTGACCAGGTAGGCAAAGTATTTAGTACAAAATATCATGAGAGCATTTACAACAGTGTTACAATCTAACTGTGGAAGGTCAGGGAAGGTTTTATGCAAAAAGTCGACAGGCTGTAAAAGAACTAAAATAATAGCTTCAGCCAGGTGAGGAGGGGAACTTCAAATCAAAGGGAGTAAGTAGCAAATGCAAAGCCTCAAAGATGAGAGACAAACGTAGGCTAAAAGACAAACTGGTTTGGGGCAATACCAACCACGTGGAATGGCCAACAGGATTCATGGAAAGGGGTAGCTATATTTACTTTGTCCTTTAATTTTCACACTCAAAGCAATGAAAATAGCTATCGCTTATGGCACATATGATGAAATGACTTTATTAGATTGATGCCTTGTTTTGGATTTAGCACCTAGAGGTAAGATGTCAGCCAATTTTAAGTCTCGTGCTTTTACTCCTATTAACGGTATCCCTTACATTACTACCTATCCCTTACGGAAGGTATATAGATGCTCAACTTAAAGGTATATTGTGATTCATTTTTCTGTACATATCTGCAAATAGAATGTCATAATTACAAGGAAATCATGATACTAGAGAAAAAATGTCCAGTGGTGACTAATATTATTGGTAATTTTGCATCTCCTTAGGAATAAATCAATCTTTTTGCCTTTTTCTCCTGATTTTCCTTCCTTATCTATGTCTATTTACATGTCTAGAATGTTGACAAGTCTCACAGGACGTCCCAATTTTATTTATCTTAATTCACTCATCACAGTCACCACCCTAAATAAATATTATTGGGTAGGTAACATTTAAAAGGTTACCAAAAAAAAAAAAAAAACATTACCAAAACATTGGTTTTGTCCCCAAAATGTAACTGAATGCTTATGGCATTACACCTAAGGTGCTCCCCTATAGGTGGTAGTGTCCTCAGCGGGGTAGCAGGGACACAATTCCAACAGTCTCTGCCATGGTGGCCACTGCCAGAGTTCAGGGCAGGGACAGCAGAAATGGCATTCTGCCCAGAGGCAAATTTGCTAACCCAAAGGAATGCAATTCTTCTGTTATTTTTGGAAGTTGAACTGGGATTAAAGTGTTATGCTTTTATTAGGAGTTTTGAGAGAAGACAGAGGACAGAGAAGTTGTGTTTGCAGGGCTCTTCTGTGTTGGCCGTTCCTGAATAACGAGACTTATTGTTGTGTGGACCTGATAGGGTTGTTGTGCCACCTGACTCAGTGGTTTTAGCTCTCACAGGGTTATTCTTGGCTCTTCCTACCTTCTCCCTGTCACAGAGCTGCAGAGCATGTATTTCATAACTGTAAGGTTAGCCAAGAGCATGGGTTCACAAGCAAGTATTGCCATTTATAAGCCCCAGACAAAACCCCCCTCCAAGAGACTTCCTCCACAGAGATAGGAGTGACATCATGGAAAAGGAACGGGATGAAGATCAAAAGCATAGTTCAAATACTGGTTACCACTTCTCACAGCTGTGTGGCTCTAGGTACACCCTTTACATTCTGTGAGTTTCCTCTCAATCAGAAAACCAACCAACCAACAACCAACCAAAAAAAAAAAAAAAGAAAGAAAAAAATGTATTTCTACCTTATAGAGTATTTGGATAGATAAAACTGTAAAGTTTTACACAAACATTAAATAATATTGTTCCAACAGATTTTCAGCCAAGTTGAATCAAATTGTCAAAATATCTGATTTAACTATCAGAGAAACCATAGTTAATTTATAGTAGCATGTTTATAAGTTATAAAATGTGAATATCAGAAAACTTCTAGAAAGAAGTATGCTATCTGTAAATGATGGTCTGGGTAGCAGAACTGCAAGTAATACAAATCTTTATCTGTAATACCAGCTTTCCTGACGGTGATAGTAGTCAGAGTTTACAGAGATGTCCTATGCTAAGCCATTTCCTGGATTATCTCACTCAGTCCTGTTAACCGACCTATAAGGCAGGTACTTTATCTCCATGAGCTTTAAAGTGCTGAGCCCAGACTCTGTTCACTCCAGTGCTTAATGAGTTAACTGAATAAACTATTATCATAGAATCATCTCAAACTTATCTCTGAGTGAAGCTTTTTCTCTCTGCTAATGAGCAACACAGCAATTGATTTATTTTAGTGAACTGGAACATCAAAGACAATGAAAATGAGATCCTTAAAATGATCATCTGAACTCTCCTAGTTTGAGTTCCAGAAAAAATATGTATTGATAACCAAAAATTGACAGTGCTGACAATGCTTACTTGATCTTATTTCTCCATCTTCAGCTACAGAGTTCTGGAGCAGCAGGACGAGAACTATGCAAGGAAACGTAAGATGGTGAGCCATGTTTCTGTTCTGGTCTGATATTTTGGTTTTAGGATTCCTAGGAATATAGAGAGAAGAAAAAGTCAAACATATTAGATAAGTGAAGACAGATACATTCAAATTTTTTAAATTATAATACCCAGTTGGAGTATAGTTATTTTTATGACAATCCGTAGAATTTAGATGTGTCTAAAATAGCTAAATCATAAATATATTAATGCACGAAGACAATAAAGAAAAGCTGAAGACTTAGAAAAAGTGTACACTTTTGTTTAAACTTTGACCTTGGTTCAAAACATTTACTAGAATTTTTCTTTTTCTTTTTTTTCTGGCATAGCCTGCAGCACCTTATCGCATTCTTTTTAATATCTGAATGGTAACAAACATTTTTTAAAATGTGAATTTGCATATAAAAAATATTCAAAGGGTATCTGGTGAAAATATTTGTATGATAAAGCTGAGTGACAGGGTTTAATTTTTTAAATGAGATGAATTATAAGCCCTAAGATATGTTTTGTTTAATTCATAAACTCAATGATATGGCTTTAATATACCTTCTAAAATAAGTCCAGGGACTTCATTCCCGGTTAGAATGTGGAAAGGTGCAAGAGATTTTCACTTGCAACAGTCAAAACACACCAGATAAACTACAAAACCATAGTCTTTTTAAATCTGGCAGAAATGAAAGGATTTAAAGAAACATAAACAAATTAAATTCCAGAAGTTATTAACCTTTTGTAGGACAGAAGAGATTGACAACTGTTTTCATACCTATCAGAAAGGGAATCCTCCTGAGAAAGTACCTGCCATAGTGTGTGGGATACACTAAAAGCTGGTGTAACAGATTACAATCCTGAGGGGTCCCAGCCACAGAGCAAGTGCGCCCTTACTCAGCAATTCTCTCCCATGAGCCTTAACCAAACATATGGATAAATAGTATATAGAAAGTTGAGGGCAGTACAGGACAGCCTAGAGAACCTCTCCCTACCTTCTCCTGCCCAGGTACACAAACGCTTCTGCTTCAAATACAAAGCAGTGGATTGCTAGAGGCTGGAGTGGAAGGAGCAGAGTGGCACAAGGTCCCACCAAGGCTCTCTAGGCTTTTACTCCAGTAAAGAGGGAGATTTCAAAAAGCAGAAAGCCAGGGGACAGACTAAAAAGAAATATAGACTTCCCCCAGGAATCCAAAAACTTGGAGATCATGCTGACAATAAACCTCCCAAGTTTCTCCCAAGATGTGAGAAGCAGCAAGAAAATTTGATTTCTGATTAAGAGAAAAACACTAAGTATAAGCAGATCCAGAGATTATCTAAATTATCAAAAGGTATTCATAAAATGGCTATGATAAATATGCTAAAGGATCTAGTGAATAAGATGGAGAATGTATGAACATGAATATCCAAACCTAGCAATTTACTATAAAACTACAGTAATCAAGAGAGTATGGTATTGTAATGGCAAAGGACTAGGCTAAGACCAGAACACAGCAGAGTCCAGTAATAGGCACATACTTGGATAGTCAACTGATTTTCCACAAAGGTGTCCAGGTAATTACATGGGAAAGGAAAATCTTTATAATAAAGTGCTGTTGAATCAACTGGATAAATGATTTATATACAGCATATATTTATATATATACAGACACCCACATACACACACATATACACATATATATACATTTTTTAAAATGCTACAAGTATACCATTAAAAGAAAAACCAACCCAATTGGTTTAAATGGGTAAAAGATTTTGAATAGGCATATTACAAAATAAGATACAGAAATTGCCAATAAACACATAAAATGGCACTCATCATCACTAGTAATCAGGAATGTACACATTAAAACGACAATAAAATAACATTCTACATCTACAAAAATAGCTGAAACTCAAGATCTGATACTATCAAATGTTTACAAGGTTATATGAAGAAACTGAAACTCATCCTTCCTTGGTGAGAGTGAAAACTGACATAATTATGTTAGAGAATTAATTGTTAGATACAACTTCTTATGAACTGCAATCAAAAATTCTTTCTGCTAGGTATGTAACCTAGAGAAATGAAATTATGCGTCCATAAAAAAGGTTTTAACATAGGCCAGGTGCTGTGGTTCATGCCTATAATCCTGGTACTTGGGGAGGCCAACATGGTTGGATTTTTGAAGTTCGGGTAGTTGAGACCAGCCTGAGCAAGAGTGAGATCCTGTCTCTACTAAAAATAGAAAAACAAGCCGGGTGTTGTAGCAGATGCCTGTAATCCCAGCTACTCCAGAGGCTAAAGCAAGAGGATCTCTTGAGCCAAGACTTTGAGGTTGCTGTGAACTATGATGCCATAGCACTCTTCCCCAGGGGACAGAAGGAAACTCTGTCTCAAAAAAAAAAAAAAAACAAAGAAAAGGAAAGAGAGGAGAGGAGGGGAGGGGAGGAGAGGGGAGGAAGAAAAGAAGAAAAGGAAGACAGGAAAAGGTTTTAACAATGTTTAAAGTAAGTCCCAAACTAAAAATAGCCCAAATGCTATCAACAAGAGAATGAATATATAAGTTGTATGGTTTAGTCACACAATGGAATACTACTCAGCAATTTAAAAAAAAATAGTGAAAAATTTTTATGCCAAACACCATGAATACATTTAAAATAGATTTTATTTAATAAAAGGAGACACACACAAAAGTATACATGCAGTATGATGCAGTTATATGAAGTCCCAAAACTGACAAAACTAATCTTTAGGGTAAGAAATCAAGAAACCTTTGCCTTTGATAGAAGAAGTTGATTGGAAAGTGGCACAAGTATTGTAAGTTTGCCGAGTCGTAGCAATATTCTACATTTGTGATGTCACTTTTCAGCTGTATGAATTTGTCTAAGGTCATTAAATCCGGGTGCTTTACATCTGCTTCGCAAAAAACAATCAGTCCCACAGAATCACTGTCATTTTTCAAATTAGGCCGCACTGTGCAAAGAGTTACACATGTTCAAACGGTCAGTGGAGAAGCATTTTTGACAAAGTCATCACTAGGTTGTACTGTTCTATGGCAACAACAATGTACGAGTAAATTTTGACCAATGTCCTCCCCAAAAGTCTCAAAATTAAGTTATTAAGCTTCTCTACCAAAAACGTCCTCAGTATTTCTATGTAATATACAATTCATTCAGAATTCTTGAGCTAAAGTTAGTTCCCTAATTTTACTGTACTCTAGATTGATGATCTTTAAAGTGGAAGGGATGAAAAAGCACTAAAGACGTGCTATTGCCAAGTTTTGTAATCACTATAACAAACTGGTATGTTACATTTAACCGTGCATATGTTTATGTACAATGCATATAAGGTTAGGCTCATTGAATTTTAGTACTTGCTTGAATCACCTGGAATATGTGACCCTATCCAACAGCTTTAGATTTTAGGGGAAGGGACCAAGCATTTTTAATAAATAAATAAACCACTTTATTTGCTAATGTAGACTAAAGTTCTGGAAATTCTTCTATAAAGCAATGCAAAAGTGATAAGTGAATGTTTAAAAGTTATATGGTTCCTAACCCATAGTTAATAAATAATTAGCAACCCCACATAGGAACGCATAACGCAAATAATTTCTAGAACCAAAACATTCTAAAGTCTTGCTCCTCAGAGTGATCAGGTAATCCTTAGTATCTCCATGTTAAAGTGCATACGGATCACTGGAGATCTTAGTAAAATGTATACACTGATTTAGTAGGTTTGGTTTATGGCTGAAGAATCATCATTTCTGGTGTGGTTTCAATGTTCGTCCCCTCCAAAGCTAACGTCAAAACTTAATCCGCAATATGGCAGTAGTAAAAGATGGGGCCTTTAAGAGGTGATTGGCTCATGCGGCTCTGTCTTTATGAAAAGATTAATGTGTTATCATAGGAATGGGGCTGATAGCTTTATAAAAAGAGGAAAAGAGATCTGAGTTAGCAGGCTCAGCCCCCTCACCCCGTGATACCCTGTGCAGCCTTGGGACTCCATAGAAAGTCCCACCAGCAAGACACCTCTCCTAGATGTGGCCTCTTGACCTTGCACTTCTCAGCCTCCACAACTATAAGAAATAAATATTCAGTTTTAATTATTCTACCTAACAGAAAACATTGACAACTAAGACGATTTCTAACAAGCTCCAAGATGATGCTGATTTCTGCTAAAGACCAAACTTTGAGCAGTTAGGCTCTAAGGCACTCCAGTTTTTGTCTGTCATTATTTTTTTTTCCAAAAAGGGAAGATAATGGTGCACTTTATACATGAAATACAATCTCCAGTGTTAAGAATCTCAGTCTCAGGCAGAATCTCTGCCTTTCTGAAACAAATGTGGTGGTGGAGATAGCAGAGAGGAAGGCAGAATTACAACCCCAGTAGCATTAACCAAAAGTATTTTATATGTACATATTAGCAATGACTAATTCAGTTCAATTAAAATACTCATAAAATAAAAACTCAAATAAATAAATTATAAATTAAGAGGTATCACAATTGATACCACAGAATTAGTATTATGAATTATATACCAACAACTTAGAAATAGATAAATTCTTAGAAAACTAGAATCTATTTTTTTTAGTTTATTTATTTTTTTGAGACAGAGTCTCACTATGTCGCCCTTGGTAGAGTGCCGTAATGTCACAGCTCACAGCAACCTCAAACTCTTGGGCTTAATGATTCTCCTGTCTCAGCCTCCCGAGCAGCTGGGACAGGCATCTGACATGACGCCCACCTATTTTTTGGTTGCAGTTGTCATTGTTATGTAGCAGGCCCAGGCTGGGCTCAAACCCGCCAGCCCTCGTGTACGTGGCCGGCACCCTACTCGCTGAGCTACAGGCACCAAGCTGAAAATTAAAATCTGTTGAAACTAAATAATAAAGAAATACGAATTCTTACTAGAATTGTAACTAGTAAGAACATTAAATCAGTAATCAAAATCTTCCATCAAAGAAAAGCCCAAAAACAGATGGCTTCGTGGAATTCACCATGAAGCCATCTGTTTGGGGCTTCTCTTTGTACATTGAAAGAGGAATAATGAAAATTCTTCTCAAACGCTTCCAAAAAAATTGAAGATGAGGAAATACTTCCAAACTCATTTTATGAGCTACGTTTGCCTTGATACCAAAGCCAGACAAGGATATTACAAGAAAAGAAAATGATAGGCCAATATCCCAGATGAATATAAATGTAAAATTCCTCAATAAAATATCAATAAACCAAATTCAACAGTGCATTCAAAGGACATCATGACCAAGTGGGATTTATTCTTGGGATGAAAGTATGGTCCACAATGCAAAATCAGTAAACATGATATACCACATCAATAAAATGAAGGATAAAAATCATACCATCTAAATAGACACAGAAAAAGCATTTGAAAAACACCAGCATCCTTTTATAATTTAAAAAACTCAATGAATTACACATAGAAAAAATGAATCTTAACATAATAAAGCTTATATATTACAAACCCACAAACAAAATCATACTCAACAGTGAAAAGCTGAAAGCTTTTCCTAGGGGTCCTCAAACTGCGGCTCGCAGGCCACATGAGGCGGTGTGATTGTATTTGTTCCCATTTTGTTTTTTTACTTCAAAATAAGAAATGTGCGGTGTGCATAGGGATTGTTCATAGTTTTTTTTTAAAACTATAGTCCGGCCCTCCAACAGTCTGAGGGATAGTGAACTGGCCTCCTGTTTAAAAAGTTTGAGGACCTCTGCCAGGAACAAGACAAAGGTGCCCACTCTCATCACTTACATTCAATATAGTAATGGAAGTCAGGCCGGGTCAATTAGGTTAAAATATATATATATATCCAAATTGGAAAGGCAGAGATAAAATTGTCTCTATTTGCAGAAGACATGATTTTCTTTTTGTTTTGTTTTTATTATTATTAAATCATAGCTGTGTACATTAATGTGATCATGGGGCACCATACACTGGTTTTATTAACCGTTTGACACATTTTAATCACACTGGTTAACATAGCCTTCCTGGCATTTTCTTAGTTATTGTGTTAAGACATTTATATTCTACATTCACTAAGTTTCACATGTACCCTTGTAAGATGCACTGCAGGTGTAATTCCACCAATCACCCTCCCTCTCCCCATCCTCCCCCCTTCCTCTGCTCCCTCTTCTCCTTCACCCTATTCTTAGGTTATAACTGGGTTATAGCTTTTGTGTGAAAGCCATAAATTAGTTTCATAGTAGGGCTGAGTACATTGGATACTTTTTCTCCCATTCCTGAGATACTTTACTAAAAAGAATATGTTCCAGCTCCATCCATGTAAACATGAAAAAGGTAAAGTCTCCATCTTTCTTTAAGGCTGCATAATATTCCATGGTGTACATATACCACAATTTATTAATCCACTTTGGAAAGGTGTTTGGAGAACAATTTAGAGATCTAAAAATAGATCTGCCATTCAATCCTATAATTCCTCTACTAGGTGTATACCCAGAAGACCAAAAATTGTATCATAACAAAGGTATTTGTACCAGAATGTTTATTGCAGCCCAATTCATAATTGCTAAGTCATTGAAAAAGCCCAAGTGCCCATCGATGACATGATCTTATTACAAAAAAATCCTAAAAACTATCAAAAATGCTAAAACAAATACACAAATGCAATAAAGTTGTAG
>CAUYPK010002561.1:0-60313 GCA_963574355.1 Loris lydekkerianus
CATTTCAAAACTATTAAGAAATGAGTATAATTGTGATGGATGTGTTACTTAGTTCAATGTAAGCATTTCACACTGTATATCAAAGCAGTGCCCTGAACTCCAGAAATGCATCAATGTACAAAGTTATGATTTAATAAATAATAATAATATACCCTAAAAAAATAAAATAAAATCTATTTGCAAATTTTCAATATTATATTACATCATAAAATTTTCAAAAGCATAGAAAAATCTTATTCTATTTGAAAGATAACTGTCAATTCCTTACACACCAAATGGCACTCACTAATTTAGGAGGACAGATTTATTTTGGGTTCTAATTTTTTTTTTCAGCTTGAGATATGCTTTTAAAAGGGCATATGTCACTTGGAGAGCGGTGTATGATACAGTTACACTTTTATGCTCTTCACCTAAAAAATTAGTTGGTTATCTAATGAATTTAGCCTTTGAGATTATAATCACCTCCTTTTCATAAATGTTTTTAAAGGCTTTTGAAAATAAGGAAATCAACCATTCCTTAGAGAATGAACTTGTCCCAAAGACATACTTTTAAAAATTTTTTCTGAGTTTCATAAAGATGATATAAAAGAAGAAATAAAGTAAGCCCAAAGTGTGCCCATGAGACTGTAATGACTTTGAGGGCTTCTGTGACCTCAGTAATTCTCATGGTTGATCAAGTTACTGAAACCTTCATTGCGATTACAGTCTTATCATGCAGGTCAGCAGCCCCAGTCCAGAGGTTTTCCTTCACCCTGTCGGCAGACAGGAGATGCCCCAGCCTAACAGGGTCACAGTTTTGCTTCTGTTCCCAGTCTTTTTAGCATTCATTTGAATGGCACAGCATCCAATAATAGTTATTAAACAGTGGCTTCAGCAAAGGATCAAAATATACAAAGAAGCAAACTTACCATCAAACACGTTACTATAATAACAAAGATGCTGAGAAAAATGACAACTGCATAAAATCCTTCTTTGCTCCAGATTTTGTCTGCTTCATGTTGCCCTTGTAAAACATTTTTCTTTAAAAGGAAAACAGAAAGTCCGAGGTTAAACAAGAGCTTGAGGAAACTGGCGTTCTTATCAGACACTAAACGTATTTTTAGCTTTATTCCATTCACTGCAGTGGAGCACACCTCAGCCCCTGCTGCCAGAACTGCTTCTCAAACTGCTCTGAGACAATAGGCTACCATCCTGAGACAGCTGGAGGCGGTTCAGCATCTGTACAGGAGCAGGGTCCCAGGCTGCCTACAAGTCCCTCCTGTCTCTCTGGGAAATCACCTGGTGCACAGGTGAGAGGCTTCTGTGCTTTTCTGTGCAGAGGAAACTATTTCTGAAGCTTTCCTTACTGTGGTAAGTCCCTCCCACAACATCAGCACCCTGGATTACGAGCTGGAATACTGCTCTTCACTTTTAAACAAAAGTGAAACAGGTGCACACACAGCTCGTGGTGCATTAATAAACAGCAACAATGTCGGGATCGTTTCCTTCTCTCCCTCCCTGTTTATCACATTTTTAAAATGGAGTCTGCTTTGTCAAAATCTGACTAAAGAACCAGTTTAACCATAAAGATTGTTAGAATCTTATATTTTTTTAAAGCACAAAAGACACCCGAAGTTCAGAATTACTTGGTAATAAGAGGTAAAATGAATAGATTTTTTTTGTTGCTTTTGTTCACTACTTTGAGGGCAAAAAAGTAAAGAAGAAACAGGACTAAAATGTGGATGAGAATTTTAGTCTTATTTCATCTATTCTTTTTTTTTTTTTAAAAAAACATTGATTAAAATCAAGTCTTAGAATAAAATTAAATTTACAATATAGTGATGGTATAGATTTATACTTAATGAAACTTTAACTTGAAACCAAATGATCCACAATTAGGAAAAACATAAAGGCTAAGTCATGAAACGCCTTCTAATCTAGATCCAGTTGCTGAAGGCTGCCCTTTGATTCCCCTCAGTGAGGACACAGGTCTGTGCTTGGATTTCACCTCCAATGGTCAAGAAATCCTCGAGTGAAAATAAGGCTAACTTACTTTTTAAACCTCAGAGAAAAATTAAACACATTCAATGCTTATACATCAGACAAAATGAAATAGTTTCCTTGAAAAATATTTTATGACAACTTTTATCCTAGAACTCAAGACAGTTTAGTGGGGAGATGAGCAAGGCAGGACAGAGAAAGATTGAGTTTAATTGTGATTACAGAAGTTATTTGGAGAAAGACGATTACTAATATCTTGAAGCGGTCAAGTTTGTATTTCCTTTACTTATAGAACATGGATGTGCTCCCTATAACATCCGGCCCATAGACAGTGACAGATGCATAGATATAAGAAATGATTTAGAAACATGCTTTTAAAATACGCAATTAGCAAATTGATGGAGAATATGAACATACTTGATTGACGAAATGTTTATAAACCAAGTATCTTGCTGGAAAGGAAATTTGGGGTTGGAGTGAAAAATGTTCTTTTATGTCTTTGACCTCAGCCAGATCATTTTTTTTTTTTCATTTTTTAACTTTTTATTAAGTCATTTATAATAGATCATGAATACATTTATGCCATTATGGGATTCAATGTGTTGATTATTTGTAAAAATTGGAGTGCCTAACAGGGGTCCTCAAACTTTTTAAACAGGAGGCCAGTTCACTGTCCCTCAGACCATTGGAGGGCGGACTATAGTTTAAAAAAAACTATGAATAAATTCCTATGCACACTGCACATATCTTATTTTGAAGTAAAAAAACAAAACGGGAACAAATACAATCACACTGCCTTATGCGGCCCATGGGCTGCAGTTTGAGGACCCCTGGCTACATCCTACTAATCAAGGATTAGTAGGGGGACCACACCTATGGAGCCAGATCATTTTTTAAATTGCAATATCTCCATAAACATAACTGGAAACTAATAGAAAACTCTTGTACAAATCAGCTATAAATATGGAAATGAATTTTTTTGCAGGCAACTCAACTAAATAGCATTCATTGTTTGCTATAAAAGCAATCTAGTTAAGCCTTCAAGTAGGCAGCATAAATTTGTCAAATTTAAGTATAAGGATCTGAGCTTGAGCTCATGTGAAATTTGGATAAAAAGGGGTGGTTAGGTGGGCGGAAAGAAATTTTGTGTTCTCACTCTGACTTGCTTCATTTTCTTTTTTCTTGCTGTAGTTCTACAACTTCTATAATATCAACATGTTCCTTTTGCTCAAGACAAACCTGTTTTGTTTTCTTTTTTAACTGAAGCAGTAATGATGAAAGGATTAACTTCCTACCCTCCCAGCCCCCACTGCCAGTTAGAAATACACATGTTTTGAACTCCTAGAACTTAGTCACTGCACTTTGGTGGTAAACAGATTTCTTTCTGAGTCATGCCGCTCCCACTGAGCACTACTATATTTGTACAGAGATCTAAAGAACTTGATAAGGGCAGGGTAGTAAATGGAAAAGTTTGTGGTTAAGATCCCACAAATCAAAAGACTATAATTCATAAGAATTGTCAATCTAACCTTTGCATAGGGTTAACCCCGCGCTTTTTATATTTTGTCAGGGGGCTGAGTGTTCAATAATTCAGAGGCTCTGTGTCATGCCACCACCTTGTCTTTGTGTCTTATTTCATAGCTATATTGCCACCACCTTGTCTTTGTGTCTTATTTCATAGCTATATTGCTTTGCCCTTTAACTTAGTTGCAGAGAAACTGATGAGTTTCCTTTTGTTTGATTATTTAAAATATGGGCAGTTTCCTATATAGATAACAATAGCTTCTCTGTATCTTGTTTAAGAATTTGATGCTTTAGAGTTCACTCTTCCCTCTATCCCTTCTCTTTCCTTTCTCTCTCTCCTTCCTTCCTCTCTCTTTCTTTTTTTTTTTTTTCTCTCTCTCCTTCTCTCCCTCCCACTGTTCCTTCCTTTTTAACCAGTTCTGATCCCCAATGCTGGGAGACCCTAAATGCAGACCCAGAGACTTCAGGAGATAGGTCTCTCTAGAAGACATGAAGTAAGGAAGAGGTGGAAATGTTATAAATTACATGATTAATTTGGTTGACAAATAAATAAGATGTCTCCTACAATAATATGGCTTTGTTGGGCAAATGCCAAACTTCTACTGTATTATGCACCAGGTGAACAATTGGCCCGAGTGATCTAATGGGACTCCGATTGTTTACCTCCCCGGTGTTGTGCGGCATGGCTGGGGCTGGGAGTCTCCAGACTAGACTGCTGGCTGGTGCTCCAATTGTGAAGGAACAAGCCCCAAACACATCAGTCTGGCATATACAGAGAGTCCAGAAAGTTCATGTGCAATTATAAATGTATGTAAAACTATTTTAAATTGTGTGCAGACTTTAGGGACACCCTGTATTTATATGTTGGGGTTTTTTCATTGTAAATAATCAGTGAGTACACCAGTCAGCACACGGGTCTACTGTTTATAAAAGGTAACTTCCTTCTTTGAAATAGAGGACACATGGGACGAGTGATTTACAAGTGAACAATGATAAAAAAATCCCTAAATTATTCTCTCCAATATGAATGCAAAACTTATTGTTTCAAAAGGTATTTAATGCATTTTGTAAAAACATTTATAAATACAAATTAAAATAATGCATTTAATTTTATTTGCCTGGGCGTTTACTTATTAGGCAAGAGGCGCCCTAGTTTTATCTCTATAAACATCTTACATAACACTCGCACGTCCACCTGCTCTAGGGACCATATAGAGATAGGAAAGAAATAATGGTTTTTCTCTCAAGAAACTTAGATTAGAAACAAAAATCGATGGCTAAACAGAAGTCATTTTCTAGTTGATATTTTTGTTTCCCAAAGTCATTTTCAATTAAAAAAAGAAAAGAAGCACATAAAGAAACACCAAAAACAAAAGGCCCACCCTTCCATGAAAGGAACTGACGTAAGTTCAGGAATAGATGCTTTGAGGCATCATGTTCAATGCTCTGTGACCCAGGGCAGGCCGAAGAGCCAAATATCCCTTTCTTCTGTTAATGAACATGTTGTCATAGTGTCTTTTAATTTTAAGATTAAAATGTCAAAGAATGGGTTGAGATATAAGTTGTTATAAAATATCAGCCACAAAAAAAGATGAATAAAGAGTGAGGACACTCACAGCAAGCTACTGGGCAGCTTCACGTGCAAGTACAGTGTAAAACTATTTTAAATTGCGCACGGACCTAATGGATACCCCGTACTTATATGGTAGGGTCTTTACAAAACCCACCGTTTTCTTTGTCAGGAACCGTGTCTGCCGTGTCCCTCCAGCTTGCCTGTGCTGCCAGTGGCTGCCTGCTCCACCAGACAGCTTTTTCCTGTTTCTGCCTTTAGAGATTCCAGTCAAAAATCAAAGGGTACGTGTGCTGTTTAGCCCCTTCTGGGAGTGCCTAATAAAAAGGTTGGAAGAATCCATTTGTCCTCCATGAAATGCTCCTTGTATTCTATTCAGATACTTCCTACTCTCCTGTGAAGTCTATTTTCTAAATTCTAGATTTCTAGATTCCAGCAATTCCATGAGAAAATACCACATTCTGAACAGCAAATATGCTTTTTCCTTTTTTTTTTTGGAGACAGAGTCTCCCTTTGAAGGCTTTGGCAGAGTGCCGTGGGATCACAGCTCACAGCAACCTCAGACCCTTGAGTTCAAGTGATTCTTTTGCCCCAGCCTCCTGAGTAGCTGGGACTACAGGTACCCTCCACAGGCTGGGCTATTTTTAGAGATGGGGTCTCACTCCTGCTCAGGCTGTCTCAAACTCCTAAACTGAAGCAATCCTCCTGCCTAGGCCTCCCAGAGTGCTGGGATTACAGTGTGAGCCACTTCCCTAGCCTAAGCTTCCATTATTCAAGCGCACACGGACCACATGGTGTACTGTGGGCTACATGCTGTGAGAGGCAGTTAAGGAAAGTGCCTCATCTACACCTGGCCTGGGTGTATTGGAGAACCCCCAGTGCTTCATTTTAAGTAGTTATTTTTTTTGTAGCTAGCTTCTCTTGGATTGTCACATTGTTATAGTGCTCAGAATGACCTTTCAACTTAGAATAAAGTAATGGGGGGGGGGGGGAGAATGCTTATATTATTCTCTAAAAGTTTATGGCAAGCAGAAGACATTAATTTAGTTATCTGTTTAAAATTTAAAGGGGAATTGTCTTAGGCAAGATGTGTGCTAGTTAATCTGTAAAGGGCCCAGACAGTGGGGAGGGGTTTGGTTTGGTGTAAAGGGGGAGCCCTTGCAGCGTCAGACGCAGGCAGGGCTGGGGCCAGGTCTGGATAGTGAGTTAAGCTCTCCCTGAGCCTGTCCTGTGGCCTCTCTGAAGCACAAAGGGTCTCTTCTTCAAGGTCCCCTCGGCAATGCGGAATTTTATGATAGTCCTATAGTCTTGTTATTTGTACCTTATTTGCTCTATTAGAACATAGATTCATTGAGAACAAGAATGATCTTATTTATTTCTTTGTTTCTTGTTTATTTTTTTCTGGCTTTGGATGCCATCTAGTCCAATAGTTCTTGGCTATTTGTTATCTCAATTGTTTTTATTTTTTAATTGTATGCCCATTCTATGCCAAGTCCTAAAAAAAGGCAAAGAAGACACAGATAAAATGACGTGTCACATGCTTTCGAGGAACCCACAGGGTAGGGACAAACCTGCAGACCAACAGGGGTTAAAGGAGTTTTGTTCTAAGCTCAGTGGGAACACAGAGCAACAGAGACAGCACTGCTGCACCGTGCTGTGATCTTGAAACATGAAAGATGTGGGACAGTGTGCGTGGAAACGGGAGGGAGAAGAGAGTGTGGAGGGGGGTCAGGGTATCTATTAAGTTTGAAATTTCATGAAACATAAATTAGGAAAGTGTTGTCCAACAGTTACAAAGTCCAGCATACAATAGAGTGCAGTGGCTCATGCCTGTAATCCCAGCACTTTGGGAGGCTGAGGCAGGAGACTGTCTGGGCCAGAGGGAGACCCTGTTTCTAAAAATAGCTAGGCGTTGTGGCGGGCACCTATAGTTCCACCTACTTGGGAAGCTGAGGCAAGAAATTCACTTGAGCCTAAGTGAGCTTGCTCAGAGCTGTACTGCCACGACACTCTACCAAGGGTGACAAGGTAAAATTCTGTCTCAAAAAAAAAAAAAAATTAAATAAATAAAATAAAGTCCAGCATACAAATGTCCATGTTCTGTACTAAGAGATCTAGATTTCATTCTGCACAGCATTTTGAAAGCCAAAGAATCATGAAATTAGGAAGGCATGACCAGATTCAGGTTGAGAAAGATTGCTCTGGAGGCAAGAAATAAAACATACTGGGTTTGGGGAGGGGAGTGGGCAACGGGGTGAGGAGCAGACACAGTGGCAACTGTCACAGTTCAAAAATACATGCACATTCTGCCACAGCATCCTGCATTTAAATTATATTTGTTTGGCACCTGCTCTATGTGAGGATTTCCATATATATTTTAAAAATTTAAATCCTATTTCAAGTCTATAAGATGAGGACTATACCCATTTTGCATATGAAGAAAGCAAGGCTCAGAAATGCTGATACCACACCACGGCAGACGGTCTCCCAGAGATGAAACGGGCTGCCCAGGGTCACGCAATCCTACGTGTTGGCTTTGGGGCTCGGACTCAGTCTTAGACCACAGCTCTTTGTGCCAGGCTCGGTCATTTGCTGCCGTGAGAGACAGACAGGTTTACTGGAATAGGCGAGGAATGGAGATGTCCAAGTTTCCAGTGCTGCCGTCTAGCTCTTGTTTTATCACCTTGAGAACATCACTTAATTTCCATGGGTCTGACTTTCTGTATCCATAAAATATTCAGATATGTTGCCTCAGGTCTAATTCCATGACTCTGTGAACTAAATTATTAACACATCCACCCAGGATGATTCTCCTTCCAGCAAGTCTGTTAGAGTGGGATGGAGTAGGAGAAGTGGAAAGGGAACTAAATTCACTCAGAAGTGAGGGGCGGGAGGTGGCAGAGGAAATTTTTTAAAAGTGCCCAAATTGGGGGGTGGCGCCTATGGCTCAAGGGCGCCGGCCCCATATACTGGAAGTGGCGGGTTCAAACCTGGCCCTGGCCAAAAACTGCAACAAGAACAACAAAAAAGTGCCCAAATTGGAAAATAGTATGAAGAAAACGTCCATTGTTGTTAAGGCTTGTTTCAGCAGCAAAAGAAGAATCACATTCCACATTAATCCTACAGCTGTGGGAAGAGGTGAGCGTGTAGTGACCCTTCATCAGAGCCAGGAAGGGAGGTGCCCCTGTCGAGGACGAAAGATTTGAAGGTGGTTTTGTTTCATTTTTCTTTTTTGACTTTTCAGTTTCAAGTAATTGAAAAATCCATCTAAATGGTCTTTTTTTCTGGAAAATTTACTAGATAAGTCAAAATAAGTTACAAGACCAGAAAGATTTGGAGAAGAAAGTACTAAAAAGTGAATCTTTAATGTGAAAATGAATTTTTCTGAGAAAATATGTAATGTAAAGACCAGAGAATTCGGACCCTTAGGTTTTCATTGTCATGTGGCGTATAGTAACTAGTTTCCTCTGAAAGCCTCTGAGGTCAGACCACTGTCTCACGCTAACTGTGCAAATCTTTAAATGAGACATCTTGGGCAGCAACATACCTCAGGGGAGACTTCTGTGATTCCAAACTGGGACAAACTCTGATGCAAAACATTGATGTTAAGAGAACGCAGGACTTCTTCAGAGGGCAGAGCATCTGAAATTCCTGTTTTTCGGTTTATGGGAGACACAAATAGTTCAACATTGTTCTTCTTCCCCTATAAAAGCAGATTATTTGGACGCATTATAGACCTTTTGAATAACCTCCTATGGAAACATCAAAGAGAATGATAATCCTAGAAATCTAAAGGGCATCCTGGAGATCACATTTATTAGTTATTCTCCAGTAGACTTAATATTTCCAGTCCAACATCTAAAATTTTTAAATGGTCTTCTTTTAATTAGGTAGCACTCCAACATTTATAATTTTATATTTCATTGAATGGTGCTTTATTTTCCATCTGATATTATAATTTTGTAAAATACATATTGTTTATATATTCCCTGAATAACTAGGTTTAAGAAAGCATTTTAGAATCAAATGAATTAAATAAAACAGGCTGTAATAGAAGGTTACATATCAGATACCAACAGATACTCTGTTTTTTTAATAACTTGTATTACTGTGAAGACTGGGCTAGCTGAGGATGGTGGTGCCCGGTGGTGAGCTTTGAAATCCCTTTCCTGATTCTGTTCTTCACCTCAAATAAGGCACATTTTAAAAATCCATCCTGCGGTGGAAATGCGTATGTTGAGTAGTGATGTCACGATAGCTTTCCTCTTAGTACCACCTCATTAGCTGAAATGGAGACAGAGGGTTTCTTACCTCTGATAAAAAATGGCTTAGGCTCCATACATAGGCACACAAAACACCAGATACAAATGACGTTGCCTTGATAATATTCTCTTTTACAATGTATACAGTGCACTTATAGGAGGAAATTCATGTCAGTCTTTCAACACACAGAGAGTTCCCTCCTGCTGGAAAATTTTCTTTCAGTGCAATTTATTAGACCTTCAGCCAGGTGTAAAATAGAGCATCAATATACTGCTAAAAAAATGTTTCTATGTTTGCAGTGGACAATGGACAATGACTGAACTCTGAGGCGGAACATGTTTGCAAGGATTTAAATGGTTTATGACCTCATAGCAATGGCAGGAGCAGAGCACTTGTTTTGTGCCTGTCACGCTGCTGTGTGCCTTACCTCTGTTATCTCATTTATGCTCAAAACTCCTCTAGGAGACACTTAACCACGGTTATCTGTATTTTACAAATGAAACTCAAAGGGCTTGCCACAGTCACCCAGCTGCGATGTGGCCACGATGGGAATGGAGAACTGTTCTGTGTCCCAAACTCGGTCTTGGTCACTGTACAGCTGCCTCGGGTGTTATCACCACCTAACTGCTCTTATCGCTGCTACTCACATTCTCCATGGACACACGTGGCCCTCCCTGCGTCTGGCAAAGCCTTCATTCATCCTGCAAACAGCTATTACACTCATCAAATCTATGTGCATAGAAGCATATCTCAGATACATGCATAAATAAGTTTACATTAAAAATGTGTATCTAGATCCAAGACATTTACGATACTGAAATCCTCTTAACTTGAACAAGGTATGCCCTGGAAATAAGTGACCTACTTTGCTCTTTAGGGGAACTAGGGAAGCTATATTTCCTCTTCTGTGGTACTGAGTGAAAACTTTGCAAATACTCATTTAATTCTAGAACACTGTTGTCTCACTGAATAATGGTTTTCATGGGGAAACCAAAAGGGAAAAACAAAAAGAAATGTAAACCTAAAACCAAAACAAACCCAGGCCCCTCCAGCTGGGAAGGCTCCAGAAATTAAGAATAATTTTAAAACTGCGTAGTGATTCTAAAGTTCCTTTACACGTGAAACTTAGATGAATAGATTTTTAGAAAGAGGAAGTCATCTGATTTGTTTTTCTTTTGCTCACACCCTCCTCCACGTGCAGATGGGAACATGTGTCTGGATAACATCCAGGTTTCTGAACGCTGCAGACATGGGGCAAGAGCGCGCATGGGTGACTGACAGGTCCAGGGTGCGCCCACACACAGATTCTTTGGGTTTGCCTCGTCAGCACCACTCAGATGCCCATCCACGTTTTCTCTTGACTCTAAATTCCTGCATTCTCTCTGGGCTACAGACCTCAGGGATCACTTCTTTATTCCACCCCACCACCCCCTTTTTTTTTTTGAGACAGAGCCTTACTCTGTCACCTTGGGTAGAGTGCTGTGGCATCAGCTCACATCAAACTCTCAAACTCTTGGTCTCAAGCGATCCTCCTGCATCAGCTTCCTGAGTAGCTGGGATTACTGTTGCCCTCAATCCCTGGCTAGGTTTTCTATTTTCAGTAGAGACTGAGTCTTGCTCCTGGCTCAGGCTGGTCTAAATTCCTGAGCTCTTGTAACCCATCTGCCTGAGCCTCCCAGAGTGCTAGGATTATAGGCATGAGCCATCCAGCCAGCTTCATTTATTCTTTAATGAAGAATCCTCTGCTCAATGTGAGGGTGTTCAGCACGTCTCCTGGGTGACGGGGTCAACTACAACTTGAACCTTATCTTATAATTGAAAACAATGTAACCTAAAAATTTGTACCCTCATGCTAATTTGAAATTTAAAAAAATCCTCTGCCTTGTGGAACCAATTTCCATCATTCTATTGATATGCTTGAAGGGGCTGTTACTATAACTGCTGTTTCCTGTCTGGAACGAGCACCCTGCCTGACACAGAAGGTTTCACTCTATCAGAGAATGTTTTCATAGTAGTATCAAGTTGGCAAGGCAAGGATTTTGGGCCCCTTCATCCCTGTCAGAGTAGCTAGCCTGGAACTATGCCCGAGTTTACATCCTTTTCCTAGAAGGGGCCAGGGAGTGACTAGTTCAGTGAGGCTTTACAGGCCAAACTAGTTGGGGCTACTCAACTCTGCATTAAAGCATTAATAGTAGCATTAAATGTAGCATTAAATGTAGCATTAAAGCAGCCACAGGCAATATGTGAATGAGTGGATGTGGCTTGCTCCATAAAGTAACTTCATTTACAAAAACAGGTGGTCCACCAGATTTGACTCACAAGCACAGAACTATAGTATGAGCCCTTCAGAGTCAAAAGACCAGCTTGGATTAGGGGACTAGGAATGCAGGCATCTTACAATGAGGCGGTTGATGTGGACTTGCTGGGGCAGGAGTCCTAACGCTGCTGCCACTCCTTGGCGGAATATCCGAAGCAAGGTGATGTTCAGCTTGTTGACATCCATTTGCAGTGTCTGGAAAATAAAGACAAAAAAGAAATCCAAGTTAGAGTAAATATTTGGTTTAATCAAGTCATTCAGTTCTTGACTTACGATTGACCACAATTTCTGCAACTCGGGTGAGTTTATACTCATGCATTATTATATTTTTGATAGAAATAAATTATAAAGACATATTATGTAAAATTCCATTTTAGTTTTTAAAGTTTTTGATCTTTTAAAGACAGGGTCTCATTCTGTCACCCAGGCCGGAAAGCAGTGGTGAGATCACACAGCTCACTGTAACTTCAAAATTCCAGGACTCAAGCGATTCTCCTGCTTCAGCCTCCTGAGTGGCAGGGACTACAAGCACATGCTTCCATGCTTTGCCATATCTTTTTACTTTTTGTAGAGACAGCATCTTGCTATGTAGCTCAGGCGGGTCTTGAACTCCTAGCCTCAAGCAATCCTCCTATCATGCCCTCTCAGAGTGCTGGGGTTATAGGCATGAACCACTGTAATTGGCCTTATGTGAAATTTTAAGTGGCATTGTTAAAAATATGGTGTATTTCATGATAAAACAATTTGTCTAGTTGTAATAAAAAACACAAATGCATGATAAATTCATAAAGAATTTCATTGAGATGTGCCGTGACGTATTTTGCTTTAGTTTAGGTCCAGACGACAGAATGCAATCTGTGGCCAAGTGTATTTCAGCTATCCATCTTAAACTTGTGTTCACACACAGCCCAGAAAAAGATGCTGTGTAAGCTCCATAAGGCCCATCTTGGAGGTTCCTTTATACAGTAATCTGCTGCCAGTGCAAGGCCTGAGAGTACGGAGCAATGACGCATTTTCAGTCTTTGGTGACGAATCCAATGTGCTGATGATTTGGTCAAAGGTAAATGATCCTTACTCAGTTGTTTGGGAAAACACTCCTAACTTTCAGGTTTGCTTTGGAAAAAAAGCTCAATACTAAAAACTTCCAAATGTACAAATCAAATTGCAGTATTTGTAATGGAGTCTTAATTTAAGCCACGAGTACTATTACTACACTTAAACCATGAAGCAAATTATCATATATTTTCAAAAATTCATCATAATCATTTGAGATAGCTCCTTGTAAGGTAAGCCAAATCTTTATGCATTTATTTTATTCTTAATGCTTAACTCACTAATTTGACTAGTCTAGGCCATCACAAACTATTAGATAGCTGTAATATCACCTATTCTACAAAGCAAGGCACACTTTTTCCTACTAAAAATGTTTAATTATTACAGGTACATAATAGTAGTGTATCTTTATAGGTTAAGTGTGATGTTTTGATACTGGCACATAATGTGAATTAATCAAATCAGGGTAATTGGCACTTATAATTTGTGCTGGGAACATTCCAATTCCACTCTTTTTTAGCTATTTTAACGTATACCCTAACTTACTGTTGATTTCACTGTTACACTATCAAATATTGCTCATTATAACTATATTTTGTACCCATTAACTTTTATTTCCACTTTGTCACCCTATCTCTGCCGCTTCCAACCACTAGTGACTGTTATTCCACTCTCTCTGTCCATGAGATCAGTAGTTTTTAATATTTATCTCCTATATATGAGTGAGGACAGGTGAGATTTGTCCTTCTGTGCTTGGCTTATTTCACTTATAATGTTTTCTAGTTCCACTCATGTTACAAATGGCAGGATTTCATTCTTTTTTGGTGGCTATATAATATTCCATTTTGTACGTGTACTGCAATTTCTTATCCATTCATGAAGTGATGGAACCTTAAGTTGATCCCAAATCTTGGCTATTGTAAACAGCACTTCAATAAACATGGGAGCATAGATACCTTTTCCTTAACAGAATTCCCCCCCTTTGGGTGAACACCCAGCAGTGGGAGTGCTGGGTCATGTGGCAGTGCTATCTGTAGTTTTCTGAGGAACCCCCACACTGCTCTCCACAGTGGTTGCACTAGTTAACATTCCCACCAACAGGGTATAAGGGCTCCCCTTCTCCACATGCGAGGCACACGTCTAGGTACACACTTCCCTGATACAGAGATTGGCTCACAAGTACAATTTATTACAGAGCAGGAACTCCTAGAGCGGCTTCTCTCGGTTTGCTTTCAAAGGAGAATGATACTTCTCTGAGAATTTATAGGAAAAAATACATGTACGGCCCTTATTTTGTCCTTTAAGTTGTACAAAATAAGAAACTGGAAACTACATCAAACGCCTAAAGCTACAAGAGTTAGACCGAGATGGGAAGTCAAAAGAGGGGAGTGGTCCTTGGCAGCACTTCTGCCATAGAGCCTTTTAAGGACTGCATAGATCTGGGGGAGGCCCTTGGGTTTGGTCATATTAGGGAGCTGAAGTGGGATCCCTACAAAAAAATTAAGATCCAGAAAAGGGCAGAACCATTGAAAAACTCTCCCTAACAGGCCAATGATAGGCAACAATTTGCTTCTGGAAGGGGAAGAGAATTATGCAGGGGGTAGATAGAAAAGCTATGTCAACACCATCAGTAACAGTTCAAATTGTTTTATTTCACCTTTTTTTTTCAGTTAAAACAATAGAAATGTATTGTCTTATGCTTCTAGAGTCTGAATCAAAGCATCAGGAGGGACAAGTTCCCTCTTAACTCTGCTGGGGACAGTCTTCTTTGTGCCTTTCAGCCTTTGAGGTTTTCCAGGATTTCCTGCTATTCCTTGGTCTGCAGATGTATCACTCCAGTCTTTGCACCTGTCATCACACGGCTGTCTTTTCTCTGTGTCTTTATATCATCCTTCTCCTGTGAAACTCTGTGTTCAAATTTTCCTGTTCTATAAGGGCACCAGTCCCATTGGATCAGAGCCCAACTTCCTTCACTGTGACCTCATCTCAACTAATGGTACCAGCAACAACCCTACTTCCAAGTGAAGTCACATTTGGTAGGTACTAGGAGATTAGAACATCAACTTAGGAATTTAGTGGTGAGGGAATAAAGTTCAACCCATACCAAGGAGAAAGTCAAAATTCTGAGAAAAGAAACTGCTAACTCATAGCTAGAGAACTGACCAAAAACATTGATAATTTTGCATGTTCATTTCTGTTCCCTTTCAGGCTCTAAGTCAACAAAAATTAGAAGTTCAACTGGGCCCCTGGGTTATTCATCTCTGGGTGGAGAGCTGTTAGGGAGGCTGGTCCAAACAGCTCTCCATCTGGGGATGGATTAGTGCATAGGTCCATCAGATGTGCGTCCTGTTCCAGAGGTGGCGTGGTGAGTGAGGCTTCTGGATGAAGGCAGCGGTCAGGTTTGGGAAAGCCAACGGAAGTGGGAGATGAATCCAGACACAAGTCAAAAAGGACCTTTCTGCTCCAGATTCACTTCCCAGCAATAACAGAAAACAATTCCTACTGGACCTGGACAAAGCGACTTCTCTCAATCGAGTGTGACCTTCTCCTTCCTGAGGGTAACACTTTCTTATTAAATAAAAATTATCTACATGCCTATAATCCCAGCATGCTGGGAGGCCAGGGTGGGAGAATCCCTTGAACTCAGCAGTTCAAGGTCAGTCTGAACAAGGTGAGAACCCTTCTCTACTAAAAACAGAGAAACTAGTAAGGCATCATGGTACACACCTGTAGTTTCAGTTACTTGGGAAACTGAGGCAGGAGGACCACTTGAACCCAGAGTTTGAGCTTGCTGTGAGCTATGATACCACTGCACTCCAGCCTAGGGCAACAGAGTGAGACTGTCTCAAAAAACAAAAAAACTAACGATATTCAAGTGTTTGCTGTATTGTTCTTTGTACTTTTCTATAGTCCCCCAAAATACGTAAAATGTATCCTAATGCAGAAAGTGAGACTTGAGCTCTTCTTTGAAGCATGAGTAGGCCTTGGAAATGCAGTGTTGAGGAGAACAGCATTATACTTTTAAGGACGATTTATGCATCCATTTGGCAAACTGAGAAACGGAAATCCCTCTCATCCAAGGGCCAGCTGTCCCCTCTGCCATTAGAGATCTATGTATCAGGGACTCTGCTTACTCCCTTTTGCAAGACCACAGATATGTTCCTCAGCCCCTTGAACACTGCTGAGGAACTGCTGGCTTCTGGCTTCCCAGTGTTTGTCAGGCAGGCCCTGCCTCTGACCCCTTGGGGCAGAATTTGGAACCTATGGTCTATGCTGGGAACTAAGAGTCAAGGAGTTAAGTTTGCCCTGGAGAATTCAATTCCCAGGGCCATGATTCACTTGAGGCTGTAACTGTGGAAACAGTATTAAAGTCTCAGATTGAAATGGTAAATAGGAACTGAAATGAGAACTTGAGATTTAAAAATCACCCAAAAAGGCAATTTTGCAAGAATGTAAAAGCTGTGCATTTGAAACAGAAATTTAGACTACTCAATTCTGTGAAAAAGTGAGTTGAAGTAATTAGTTGAAATTGAAATCATCTGGTTCACTGCATCAAAACATTTGAGCAATTTTCCACAGTCTCTGCTTGCCTGTGAAAAGCTGGGTTGATTCTATAGTGCATACATGGATTTCTGACCCTTCTCCACGAAACAGTGGTGCTAAAATACACCACAGAGATTGGAGGGCCTGGTACGTGCCAGACATTACACATGAGTACAAGTTGGGGGGAGAATGATTTTAGACAAAATGAAAATTTTATTTTAGGCAAAATCTTTTAGGTTACAGTTGGATTGACAAGTAATATTTAGGAATAAAAGCCAAAGGCTTTCTGTTCATATATCTTTGAATTGAGTAGAAAAGCCTGACCTGTCAGATTTTATCCCTTCACATTACTCTTCTGTTGTTACTTACAGGCTATGATTTTTAATTCTGTATTTCATGTTCCCACCCTTCTCAGAATCTTACACTCACTTCCCTCTATCTGAATGTTTCACTTACATTTCAAACTTAATATTTTCCACATTGAACTTACCTTTCTCCCCCTCTCCACCCACAACCAAACTTGTTTCTCTTCCTGTATTTCATATAACGGGATGAAGTGTTATATTTGGGGATCATCTTGGCTCTTCTTTCTTCATACTTCACTCCACGTCTCTGCAGGGTGAACCCATCTGCTCTTCCTCTGCATTCCCGCTGTCTTACTCCAGCCTCCATCGTGGCTATCTAGACTACTGGAATAGAACCCTAAAGAGTTGCCAATTTCCCACGGTCTCTAGTTCATTCCCTTGGTGGACACCATAGTTATCTGTGCCAAATGTTAACCCAATCGAGTCACTATTCTGCACTAAATACATACTTTGAAGAAATCTCATTTTCTAATGCGTGATCTTAAACCCCTTGGTACACAGAAATTGCCCTATCCTTCCATTCTGACTTCTCACGTCTCTCTGACATGCACGTTGTCCTTCAGCCAGACGTGCGCGTCCTTCCCACGCTGCGCAGGGAGACGTGCAGGCCCTTCCCATGCTGCGCCGGGAAACATGTGGGCCCTTTCCAGGCTGCGCTAGGGGACGTGCGGGTCCTTCCCAGGCTGCACCGGGGGACTTGTGCGTCTTTCCCACTCTGAGCCGGGAACACGTGCGTCCTTCCCACGCTGAGCTGGTGAACGTGCGCGTCCTTCCCAGGCTGCACCGGGGAACGTGTGGGGCCTTCCCAGGCTGCACCGGGGAACACGTGCGTCCTTCCCACGCTGCCCTGGGGGGGGGGGGGCGTGTGCGTCTTTCCCACGCTGAGCCGGGGAACGTGCGCGTCACGGCCAGGGGCTGCTCCTGCTCCTGCTCCTGGGAGACTTGGCCAAAGACCATTCTGCCAACCCTCTTTAGTACTTCTCCCCCTTCCTCTGCTTCTATCTTTCAGTGATGTAATAGTAATGTGTTGAACTTCAGCATTTTCTGTTTAACTTTTTATAATAAAAATGATACGCTTATTACAAAAAAATTTAAGGTGTGGAGAAATATAGGGTAAAAAGTAAAAATATCTTATCTTTCCTAATCCTTCATCCCAACCTGCAGAAGTAACACAACACGGATAACCATTTCTTATGTATCTTTTCAGGTATTTCCAATACAGATGTTATAAAAGGCCTATAGAGGGTGCCAAAAATGTATATACATTTTAAGAAAGAAAAATTCATATTAAATTTCTAATAAGTCATTGTTGACGTCTGTAATTATAAGAGGCACTCAGGATGACTTGTATTCATCTTTTGTTATCAGTATATATTGACTATTACAATTTTAATAGTTTTTTCCTTCCTTGAAATCTGTATACATTTTTTGCACCCTCGATTACTATTCTGTACAAATAGGGTTAAACTATACGTGTTGTACTCAACATGTTTCTTTCATTTATTGAAATATCTGGTATATATGTTTATATTTATAATATATACCATTACCAAATGTCATATTTTAATTCCCATCTAATAATTTCTTATTTTTAACAGGTTAGCTTATCTCTTTCACTTTGTTATTTCAACAGACCTAGCTGTGTTTTATTACTTTATGTCTTTTTGTTTGTTTTTATGCTTTCTTTATTTTCTATCTTTTACTATATGGTCCTCCTTTTTCCTGTTATTGTTACACATTTTCCCTCAATGTCTGTATTTACGTCACATGTTAAATAATATGACAATATATTTATGCCTTTATTTCTTGATTTCTAAAATGTAGAAAGTATTTACTAACTTTTTCCATATTTTGTCTTTTTTAACTTTTCAATCCTAATCCCCAGAAGTAACATTGCTAACCATTAAGTATCCTTCCAGATATTTGCAATGCATATATTATATAAAAATAATATGAAATGAATAATAAGAAATAAAAAACAAACACTTCTTCCCACCAATTCTCATGATCACCTTGTAGTTTTTGCAACTATATTATTTTTATAGTATTATATTTGATGATAGTGACATATTCTGTGTAATAGAGAATACAACTCTCAACAATTAATACATGTGAAAGTAAAGTGACTTTTTCATTCTCCGTTTAGAATGAAGGTGCCGTTTCCATTCTCTCTTACTTTCTTCCCCGTGTCTACAAGTTCAAGGTGACTCCACACTGCATTGAACATGGTAGAACTACACAAAGGAGCCCACCTGAGCCCCCCAAATCACTGCATGAGCAGAAGGCCCCACCCAACCACCTTCATTAAACTGACGAGAGTTAAAAATAAGCTTTTATTGTAGTGAGCCATTGAAGTGTGGGATTGTGTTAGCCTTATTTGCACCAATGAATATTGCATCACTACACTCTGCACAATTCTATAGGATTAGTCACACGTGGATTCTCTACTTTGCTGTATCTCTTATCTGGCTGGACTGCGTAATCAAATAGCCTCTCCCAAGTAGGCCTGTGACTGCTGTATTTCCTGAGGTGTTGTACGTTAGTGAATGTATTTATGGTGCTTTAAACAATAAATAACAGCTTGGCTGGATATTAAACTTTGATTCAATCTTTATTTTTATTTTTTCCCTTTGAACTTTGCTGCTCTTTTCCAGTGCCTCCTGGCAGCAAAAGTTGCTGTGAAAAATATCCTGGCCTGAGGCTAGCCTGCCTTGCAGCTGACTTGCTCTTTCTGCCTGCCCTCTCACAAGAGTCTTTAAAGTTAAAAAACTTCAGGCTATTTCCTTGGGTTGATAGTTCCTGTTACATGGTATGCTCTAGAAGCCTACAGACTCTGTTTCAGAAATTTTTCTTCTACTAAGTGTTTGAATAATTTTTCTTCTAAATGTTTTGGTCTCATCTCAAAGACAATATGTGTAATTATGCAATTATATATCCTTTGTCATTTTCTCTCACCGTATTATTTTATGTACTTATTTTCCCTAACCACATGTATGTCTTTATTCAGCTAAATACATACTACATTTTCTCGGGTCAGCACTCTACATCCTTATATGTTTTTAGCAGCATCTATTCTACTTCTTTTGTTGTTGTTTTTTAATTGTTATTTATTTATTTTTTTTGAGACAGAGTTTCACTCTATCACACTGAGTACAGCTGTGGTGTGATCATAGCTCAATAGCAACCTCAAACTCTTGGGCTCAAGCTATTCTCCTGCCTCAGTCTCCCGAGTAGCTGGATCTACAGGAACCTGCCACAATGCCCGGCTAGTTTTAGAGACAGGGTCTAACTCTTGCTTAGGCTGGTCTCAAACTCCTGAGCTCAAGCAACCCCCCCCCCACACACACACCTTAGCCCCCTAGAATGCTAGGATTACAGGTGTAAGCCACCGCACCCTGCCTACTTCTTTTACTTTTAATGTGGTTTTGATTTCTCTAATTTGTTTTTATTATTACCTCTTTTGTCTTCTAAATTCTGCCAGCTTACTCTTCGTGATTGCCAAAGACAAGATATGGACTCCTTTAATTGTTTCAGACAGGCAGTGACATAAAACTTTTGCTTATAGTTTCCTGGTCTGTCACATAAATATTTTTATCTCCCTCTTTCCCCCCCAGGAGTTTAGTTTCTCCTTTTTTCTCTTTGAATCCTTCAGCGACTATCTATTCTGTGTAGATTTCAATTCCATTGTGTGGGCCTAACAGACCCTGCTTTCTTGGCTCTTTATGGCTGCTAGCCTTTGGAACTATAGCCCAGTTACAAACTGCTCGTTTTTTGCCTGTGACCTTGATACTCACCTGTGTGCTGTTTAGAGAGCTGTCCATCATTGTAGTATGATGGTGCCCTATTTACAGGACTCGGAGAACCCTTCCAAGCCTGGCCATTCCTTATCACATCACCCATTTTTTTCCTTATAGCATGAGTCACTATCTGACAGTTCCTGATATACGTGTTAACTATAAAATCTGTTCTTGCTAAAATCTGGGCACTAGTGGTGTAGGACTCTGTCTGTCTGGTTCCCTGCTGTCTCTTTGGGACCTACAGCAGTGCCTGGCACATCATAGATATTTTAAAAATCTTTGGGAAATGAAGGGACATGTGAATGATTATGCTCAACACTGTGTAGTTATGAAGTGAAAGAATCTGAGTTATCCGGACGGCTGAGAAAGGGTTACAGATCTGGGCTCTCTCCTGAGGAGGTTACATCCAGTTAGGTAGTTTACCTGTAATACCTAATCATTTAAGAAGTACCCAGAATTGATTTAGCACAATTGGTATTTGATTTGTAACCTGTAAGTCTCTGGTACTTTGACTACTGTACCTTTTAAGAGGGAAAAAAATCAGAAGCTAGTCTTATTAACTTTTTGAAGCCGCCTTCTAATAGGCAAACCCTATGTAAGTTTTCTGAGCTATGTGCTGCACTGGGTGTAAATTAAACTCCAACTTACCCAGTAGTAGTAGTACACATTTCTCTTTAACTTGAAAGTTTTAAAATGTACCCTTTTAATCATAAAAATTAGATAATGCTTATGATCAAAGATTTAGAAAATACATTGAATTAGAAAAAAGAAACAAATATTATTCATACTAATTTATCCCGTCACCCTGAGATAAGGTTGTAGTGTTTTTAGTGTTAGCTTTTCTCCTGGTACACAGATTATGCCATATCATATAATACACATAAGCATGTATGAATATATTACATAAACCCATATATGTCATGTAATATTTATCCACTTGCATGTGATACTATAACTATCATGTTTCTATGGCTCTCTTCTGTTGATGATTTTGGGAGGAAACGCTGACTCCCCATTCTTAAGGGCAGCTAGGATGCAGCAATATTCCTGGATTCTTCCCCCTTTTGGAAAGAAGGCGTGGAAGTAACTGGTATGATTGGTGCCCTTGGAATGAGATATATGTAGCTTTCTGCTCTCTCCCTTCCTTTTGGGGTCTGACTACCTGTAAAGACCATACAATCTAGTCTGCTCTTTGTAAGTGGGAAAGTCCATCAAAAGGCTCTGTCTCCATAGGAGAGGGTTGTGTTGACCATTGCATGCCAGGGTCGTGAGGAACTCTGCCCAAGAAGGAGAAACAGTCACAGAGGAACATTATTGTCATGCTCAGAAGTCACATTTCTAGCCTCCCTATCAGCAATACCAATGAAATTTTGATCTCCAGAGGCCTGTTACCTCTGTTTTTCTCAGGCAAGGAGGAGAGAGGTGTTATTTCTTGGTCCACTCAAATACCAATACAAACAAACAAACAAAAACAATGAGGATTTACAACTTTGCTTGTTAGTTGGCCTTGATTTCCGTACAGTTATCAACAGAAGTAGAAGGGTCTAAGAAAAATCAAGACACATGATGTTACAGAAGTCAAGAGTTTCCAAAAGAAATTTATCAACACAACTTGACACTACTGGAGGTTAAGAAAAATGTGAAGCAAGAAAAGAGTGTTGGACATTTTGATGAGGGAGTCATTGGAGGCCTTCAAGTAGTGATTTTGAAAATGGTGTTCAGGGTCCATTGGAAGACCAGGTGAATTTTCACAGAACTCATATGTAAGTTCACATTCATGGTGTGGCAATACAAGTGAATTATGTATAACTGCAGTCTTTCTTTCTTTCTTTCTTTCTTTCTTTCTTTCTTTCTTTCTTTCTTTCTTTCTTTCTTTGTTTCTTTCTTTCTTTCTTTTTTAATGCCAAATGGGTCATTGTATGCATTTTTAAGAGTTGGTACATTTTGGTATTCATAGACTAAAATTAGCATGTTGTTAGTATGTACCGACACTTTTAAAGGGTGAAGGAATGAGGCACAATGAAGCAATACACAGAAGGCCAAGACCAAGTTTTGCTCAGAACAAAAAGATGAAGATAAGATGTTAGACAGAAAAGCTTTTCCTCAGATCATTAAACTTTATACCACACAGCAGAATCACAGGCAGCTCCACCCCTCTCCTTAAGATGCCTACATAGTGCAGAGCTACCCTGTCAACACTTGAAATGACAATACTAGAGTTGTCATAACAGTGACATTTTGAAAACAATTGCAATATCAAATAATAATGAGTTTCTCATAATCTTACTCTGTTGGCACTATATGCTGCCAGGTCAACTGATCAGCCCGTTAATCAAAACAACTTATGAAGGAGCAAAATGTATAACACAAATGTATTGGTAATAAGTGAGAAAAGATACATATATTCTTCCTTCAGAAAGGTAAGACCTTGTGGACAAGGATGCTATTCAGGAGCTACTTGAATTTTGTACTCACACATTCAAAAGCTTTTGCCTCTTTTGCTTTCTAAATTGCTAGGGAGACTGAGAACAACTTTACAAAATAATTATGTTTGTATTTTCAGAAACTACAGCTGGGTGAGCAAATACCAAATAAGAAACGTTGCTACATTACAGTTAACAGCATGGGTTAGTAAGACAGACTTGGATTCAAACCTGGGATGAGTGGCCTTTGTCAGATTGTTAACTCCCTCTGATTGTTAACTCCCTCAGTTTCTTTACCTGTCAGATGGAAGTGATAATTGCCTGCCGTTCATAGTCTTTGTGTGAGAACCACATGAACCAGTCCATGTAAAACAGCTAGACTTGGCAGATCAAAAGTGCTCAGTAAATTTGTTTAAAGATATGTGTTTACTACACATAAAGTGTTGAAAACAATTTAATGACCTGCTTCTCTGGGAGTAGCCACTTTGTTGCTGAAATGAAGGTCTTAAACTTATTTACTAGAAAAGTAATAATATCAAGACCCCGAGAAATGGCCAGATTGGATTTTCGGTGCTGATATTCACTGATGGTTACACTTGCCAGGGGGGTCTTCAGCCAGAGTCGGTCAGGAAATCTAGGTCTCAGGAAAGAGTAACGATCAAAGCAATTTAGTTTTGCTAAGAGACTATGTTTTGGGGGAGACTATATATTTGAGTGGAAAGTCAAAACAGCACATTTTAAGAAGGGTTCACCCTCCATCCTTCCCCTTTAAACCATGGCTGCTGTGAATACGTGGCCGAAATCCTAAATTATACAGAAGACTAAAGACATTTAATTCAATCCACATTCATTCTCTTTTTCTCCTTTTCTACCACTAAATATTAAATATTAACATTGAAACAGAGCCACATTTAGTGCTTTAGATTAGAATTTCTTATCCTACTCATTTAAAAGGCTTTTTATAACCTAGTTTTTTGCCATTTCATTAATCTCTGTCCTCTATTTTAATATTATCTCTTAATTAGTGTCCCCTTTCACATCCCCTAATAACATCCTTGTGAAAGGCCCTTTTCTTTCACCTGCAAGGGCTTCTAAAATTTAGCACTTCAATTAAAAACTTTTGTACATTGTTCTGAAAACTTTAAATTCTGTATAGTATAGAGTAAGCCCCCTTCCTCATAATAAGGTTTTTTTAAAAAATCATGAAATAGTAAGGGTCTTGATTTTTCCAAGTACACATTCACTAGGGGAGATAGAGTTTCCATTAACAATCTAAAATAATACTCCATATACTTTTATGGTACTATGATTCCTACACTTTGTGATTTTGCATCTATTTATAGTTGCACAAATATTTTTATAAAAGTTACAGACATATCTATAGATGAAAAAGAACCCAGCAGAGGTTTAACACAAAGTTCTTCAGAGACAGGAAAAAAAAATCACGATTTTACCACAAACAGATATTATCCTGGTACAGTAAACAAATATAATAGCAAGTTCCTTGCTGTTAACAGAGTTTTCAAGTCTTATTATTATACATTTGAGTCAACAAAGATTCCATCTTTACCTTCCCTACCATAATTTCTGTCTGTCACGGAACGTTATTTTTCCTCTGTTAGTCTCAACCCTGCTGTTCTTTTTCAACCTCCCCTGAGTTTTTACTCCCCCATCCTTCCCTTCAGAATTTCTCATGCTGAAGACAGAACCTAACAGCTTGAGGTGAAAATGGCTAGAATTGGGGACAGGCTGAAACTCTGCATGGACCAAAGCTCAAAGCTCAGGCAAATGTTGCCTGGCAAAAAAAAAAAAAAAAAAAAAAAAGCAAACAAACAAAAAAACAAAAAAAGAGATTAAATAAATTCAGGTTTCTATATTCAGTCTTATCAAAATGACAGAACTCTAATCATCACAGTCGTGACTGCTCCCTTTCATGAAGCTTTTCTGAAAACACCGAGGAGATTTCTCATTATAGTATTCAATGAAAATTGAGACCAAACTAACTTCAAATGGCATATAGGATGCTTAGAAATAGATGTCCAAGGAAAAATAATGATTTTTCAATGCCCTAAAACTACTTTGCTTTCTAGTCATAAAGAGACATTGCCCCAAGCCATCAAACATATGAATACCATTTTTTAAAATAAAGAAATGAACAATTCTTACACGTCATTGGTGCTTTATTCCAGATGTGGTAAAATGGGGAGGTGGCTGCCTTTCATCATTCTGTGCTCACATTCAATAAACAGGAATATATTCTTTTGGGATTTTCAACTAGTTACATGCAAAAGCTTGAGCCAGGAAAGGGCCAGGAGATCACAGAAGCTCTGAAATAGCCCATCCGGTCACAAGGGTGGTTTGGAGTCTAATGCTCCAGGGAAGAACATTGTCAATTTACTTTCATTTTGATTCCCTCCATAAAGTAGTTTATGTTTCACTTTAATGACTGTAACCCAATTCTGTTTTTCACCCTTCTGACGAACTACAGAATTCTCCCAGAAACACGGTAAAATGAAATAAGATTTATTGACATATGCTTTTGAGATGTAAATATAAACTATGATTTAATGTTCTTTCAACTTTCATTCTTAGTAGTTTTGATTTTTCTATCACAGTACAAATGAACAATTTTCTGCATAACTAAAAATGAATAAAGACGGTGTACAGAATCAATTTTGGTTAGTGTTCTTGTGATACTGTAGAAAGATATGGCAAAATAATAAGCAGAACGTAATTTTCCACAATGTGTTATTTTTGTGATTAGCACCTCAAGAACCATCTCATTTCTAGAAAAAAAGAAAGGTTCTGAGCGACACTGTCTGCAGTATACCTTTAATGCACAGCATGACTGTGCCAATTGCATCCTGTTATTACTTCCCAATTCCCAGAGTAAGATTCTTTTTTTTTTTTTTTCTCTCAGAGTGATTGGGGTCACAATTTTATGAGGATTGCTCTATCAGTGATCTAATTGGTTAAAATGTTGGATAGAAGTGCATGTATTGATCAGGAAAAACAAGGAGACTATATATAGTTTATTCCTCCTGCTACAGCTAAATATAGAAATGGCCAATTTCATACAACACAATCCAGCATCAATTGTCAACTAAGTAACTCACAATAGCAATTAAAAAAAATAAATTTAAAACTGTGGAAGCTGCAGGGGAAGATATTTTGCTGTACAGGATGAATAAACCACATCTTCTTTAAAGCTTTCATTTCTATTAAATCAAAGATTTAAACAGGTCAGCCCTATATAAAAAGTATATATGCACTAGATATTAATAAAAGAAAACCACCAAGTACTTTCCTTGCTCTTTAGTCTAAAATCTTACTGCTAAACTCTCAATCCTGCTTTGAAATTCTTGCCAAGCCATAATTTGGCTTTATTATCTGCTCATGTCTCATGCCAGAGATGTATTTAAAAAAAATCTGGCAGCCCTGTATTTTGTGGAAAATAGAGCTTGACTTCTTAAATCAAATGATTTATTTGGGCCATCTTGATGACTGTTTTCTGCAGTATTGAATCAGACAGGAAGTTATTCTAATTTTATTATTAAGATAGACGTAAACACCAGATGTGTTATTCTTTGACACTGCTATTCATCATCGAAGACCACAGATAAAATAAAAATTATCTATAAGTATGCGCCAATACTAGAACCATGATTTTTAAACATCCAAACTAAATTATTTTTAATCTTTTTTATGTATGGAACTTTGTGCAATGCCTAGAATGCAGTGGAAACTAAATGCATAGTTTTTAAAAAATAAACTTCAGTGAATTGAACAGTTTGTGAGGTTTTTTACCTGAGGTTAGCACTTTATATATAGATTAACTAATTAATTTATATATAATTTCTTGATGAAAGCTATAATTTTTATGAAGGCAGGCACAGTTAAACAATAAGCTTCTTGATTTACAGAAGAAAAACAACAAATCTGAGTTCCCCAGCTGGGAATTAGGTGAGGGATGCCTTATATGATAACCCTTCATTCACTGGTCCCTCACATCTGATTGTAATGGAAGATATTGACTAGTGTTTTGTGGAGTCTGTATGCAAACGCAGGGTCCCCAAGATGCTGCTATCATAAAAACATTTAGACTTAGTGAATTAGCTCACTGTAACCCTCTCTCAATTTTCCTTTCTAGTTATAAATGCAAGTGATCACTGTTTCATCGTAACTGTGAGAACTATCCTGAACAAGACAGAGAAAATATCTGTTTCATTTGGTATCTTTTATGCAACTTAAGAGTTCTCTTCAAATGCATGTTATTCTGTTCTCTTTAGGATGGTTATGAAGCTTATAAGACACTCCTTATGATGATGGTAGGGTCTTTATTGTCAAGATATGTTGAATGATTGCATCTTGTTTTTCTTTGAATTTCAGACTTTGAGGCTACAGAAATTTCCCTACATTTCACAAAGTTTTCCACTGAGTCAGTTATGTACTTGCATATAAACAAATCCAGACATAAATCTCAATCTTTACCATCCTCACTCCATCATATTACACAAGAGGGCTTTACCCATCATGGAAGGTTCTCTTACCTGTTCGGAAACCGACTGGATGCTGTGATGAATTTGACTGCCATCTGTACCCTTCTGTGTGTGACTTCCTCCCCCTGGCCAGCCGGGCTTACCATAAAGCTCTCGGAGCTGCTTCTGCCTGTGAGGTGAAGCCTCCGCTAGTCACCTGGACCTCCTGGTACTATTTCTAGAGATGCCGCTGATCCCAGGTCTGCTGTAGCAGCCTGTGCTTTCCCAAGAGATAACCCAGGTGCTGGCTGTTTCGACAGTTTACTAGAATTGAAATTCATGGGGATATTTTTTCACAGTAATTAGGAAAACTGTAAGATGAGAACCTTGAGCTGTGGACAAGGAGTGTTGCATGGGGGATTTTTTTTCTTCCTGACAATAGTACTACTACTACTAATAATAATCAAACATTCACAAGCCATTTTTACAATAAATATAAAATTCTTCTGGAATTTTCACCAAGATTTTCCTACTTGGCACTAGGGGCTTTACAGACATCTCATATCACTTGGTACTAGGGGCTTTATAGATATCTCATGTTAACACTCAGTGTGACTCAGAAAGCAGGGATTGTTGTTAATCTGTTTATGGAGAAGAAAATTAAAGTGATTCAAACAAAGCTCAAAAACTGAACCTGGGATTCAAATATGGGTTGGTATGATTCCAAAACGGATGATTTTTTTTTTCTACATTGTAGACATGCCATTATGATTTGACACAGATGGATTTCAGATAAATATTGTAATTATTATTATGAGAGAAATATTTGGTCTAAAAACTAGGAGGCAGCTGAGTGTGGTGACTCATGACTGCAATCCTAGTCGGGGAGACTGAGGAGAATGAGTCACTTGAGCTCAAGAGTTTGAGACCAGCCTGAGTAAGAGCAAGAGCCCCAAGACCCCCATCTCTACTAAAAATAGAAAAACTAGCCAGGTGTTGTGGCAGGTGCCTGTTGTCCCAGCTACTGGGAGGCCGAGGCAGGAGAATTACTTGGGCCCAAGAATGTGAGGTTGATGTGAGCTGTGATGCTATGGCACTCTACCCAGGGCGACAGAGTGACACTCTGTCTCCAAAAAAGAAAAAATAAATAAATAGGAAGCAACACCAATGAGTCAGACCTATCTCTGTCTTTAAGGCGCTAACAGTCTGTTAGGAAAGGAGCAGCTGGAACACACTAGCAACCCTATGGCCAGCCGCCCTACAGCGATTCCGTGGCAGGGCTTTGGCAAGGTTGCAGTAAAAATGTAATCATGCATACATTACTGGGCACATTGATTTTAAACAATAGGGCATTACCAAGAATCTTAAAAATGTTCATGATCTTTGATCCAGTGATTCCTCACTTGCAAATTTATCTTAAGGAAATTATTTCAATGGGTAAAAAATAAATAAAAAAGTTTTTTTCTTTGGCACATTATAAATAGTAAAAATTCAGAAGCACCTTAAATGAAACAGACAATAGAAAGGATAAGTGAACTTGGGGTATCAGCCCCAGGTAATGGTCCTTCTAACCCTCCCTTTCCTGCCCCAGGAACTCTTCAATCTTTCTAATCTGCCTTCCCCTGTGGGAAGAAAACCCAAACAAACAAGAAGACCTCCTTACTCAGCTACCCCTCTTGTGCTACTCTCCTTCCAAATCAAAGGTCTCAAAAGAGTTGTCTGTATTCCTTGCTTCCAATTCTTCTTTCCTCCCTCTCCCCTCCCTGTGGTGTCAAGTTAAACCTGGATGGCCGTACTGGTCAGCCCTCAAACCCCATCTCGTCCACCTACCAGCTGCCATTAGCACAGACAACGCCCTCCCACCCCCTTCAGCCTCACTGACCCTCTTTGCTCACCAGGCTCCCCAGAGGCCACCTGTTTTCAGTTTCGCTGCTCCTTGGCTATTCTTTCTTTCCAAGTTTCCTTTCCTCTTTCATCCGTCCCTTCCTGACCTAGGTCTGCTGGACGGCCAGGGCTCCATTCCCAGTCCTTTCCTCTAAACTACAGTCTCAACCACAACTCTCCTCAGGACTCAAGATGTGAGTTGTACACTTGACCTGCCCCTGAGGTGACTGCCTTGCTCTCCTCCACACTGAACTGATTCCTACCCTGCCCACAACCACCTTCAATCCGTTCCTCCCCCACGTCACTTCCTCTCCAAAACTGGCAGCTTAAACCGTCCAGGCTCAAACAACCAGCCCCCTTCCTGCCTTCCTTCTCTCATGTCCCCAGCTGGAGAATCTAGTCAGCTCTACCCAGAAACAACGAAGGGAAGGAGACCACTTCTCCCCACCTCCCTGCTGCCGCCCTCCTGCTCTACTGCGGGCCCTGGTGACAGAGTCCCCGATGGTCTCCTTCCTTCCATTCTGCCCCCTCTAGTTTATTTTCTGCACAACCCTGAAGTCTTTTTTTTTTTTTTAAACCATAAATTGAATAATGTTGGTACTTTCCTAAAAACTCTCTGAAGGCTCCTAACTCATTCGGAACAAAATTAGAATCAGATTTGGCCTTGCCTGGTCTCCCTGACTGCACCCTCAAGTCCTCCACCCCCCATTCTCTCTGGTCTCCCTAACTGCACCCCAAGTCCTCCACCCCCCATTCTCTCTGGTCTCCCTGACTGCACCCCCAAGTCCTCCATCCCTCCATCTCTCTGCTCTCCTTGACTGCACCCCAAGTCCTCCATCCCTCCATCTCTCTGCTCTACCTGACTGCACCCCCAAGTCCTCCACCCTCCGTTCCCTCTTCTCTCCCTGACTGCACCCCCAAATCCTCCACCCTCCATCTGTCTGCTCTCCCTGACTGCACCCCCAAGTCCTCCACCCTCCATCTGTCTGCTCTCCCTGACTGCACCCCCAAGTCCTCCACCCTCCATCTGTCTGCTCTCCCTGACTGCACCCCAAGTCCTCCATCCCTCCATCACTCTGCTCTCCCTGACTGCACACCCAAGTCCTTCACCCTCCATGCTCTCTGGTCTCCCTGACTGCACCCCCAGGTCCTACCCCCTTCCATTCCCACTGCTCTCCCTGACTGCACCCCCAAGTCCTACACCCTCCATCACTCTGCTCTCCCTGACTGCACCCCCAAGTCCTACACCCTCCATGCTCTCTGCTCTCCCTGACTGCACCCCCAAGTCCCACACCCTTCCATTCCCTCTGCTCTTTCTGACTGTACCCCCAAGTCCCACACCCTTCCATTCCCTCTGCTCTCCCACGCTGCACCCCAAGTCCTCCACCCTTCATGCTCTCTGCTCTCCCTGACTGCACCCCCAAGTCCTACACCCTTCCATTCCCTCTGCTCTCCCTGACTGTACCCCTGTACTCCACTCCTCCATTCCCTCTGCTCTCCCTGATTGCACCCCCAAGTCCTCCACCCTCCATTCTCTCTGCTCTCCTTTCTGCTCCTCAGACACCCCCAGCTCCCTCTGGCCATTTCATTGTTAGAAACCCTCCCCCTGAAATATCCTCTGTGCTCACTTCAGCTAGATCTCTACCTTTTCAGAACTGCTTTCCCTAGTCAGACTAGTCCAGAGTGCCACCTGTAACACCCTGCCTCCTCAGCCTGCTTGATTATATTTTCTTAGCACTTTTCACTGCTGATGTGTGATGTACTACTTCAAAAGATGAAGGATTTTTGTTGTTTTGTTTACTTATGATCCACAGAGACTAGATAAGGGCTGAGGAATCTGGCAACTGTAGGCCACATGTGGTCTTTTTGGTCCTTAATTGTGGCCTTTTGACCGGATCCAAATTTTACAGAATAAATCCTTTGATTATTAATACATTTTGTTCATCTTTTATGTTTTATTTTTAAAATTAACATGCAGTAGTTAAAATACCAAGGAACAAAATAAATCTCAGGAAGTAATCCTCCCAGATTGACCTGATTAGAACATTAGTAAACCACAAGGGCTAAATTGATGGCTTCTGTGTTCATGTGACTTTCCCTGACTGGAGCCACCGCCTGGTGAGAGTTTGGGGGGTTGAGGAAGCCAGTCTGTTATCAGCATTTGAGAATGACGCACTGTGTTTCTGTCTGAAGTGGAATTTGTAAATAGTTGCACAAGTCAACAGTATTTTTTATTCTTTCTGCTTAACAGCCCATAGTGTCAAAGAAGATCAAGAGAATGCTGAAGGAAGAGAGATTTTTTAATGAGGATGGGGATTGCAATATTATCTTGTTTCTGCTAAAGGAAAGATAAGATAATTTGCTTGCTTTGTGATATTATAATATCAACATTAAAGAAATTCAGCACTCATCAGCATTGTAACACTCATAAGCACTACAGGTATTTTCAATTAGAGGGCAAAACATGAAAAGTGATATTGCAGAAATTAAAAGATGAAAAGCATAAGTAAAGATAATTCTTTGAAGCAGCAATAAGACCTGGAAATAATGCCAATGAGGCCTTATAAAGTAGCTCATATACTTGGAGAAAAGTGAAGCTGTTCCGTGATGTAGAAATTGTGAAAGAATGCATTGTTGAAGTTGAAGGACACTCAGAACCTGATAATGTTTCAAATCACAAACAACTACCTCTTTAAAGGAGAACCATAACTGATCAGTAGCATGAATTAACCTTTAATTTAAGAACAATTTCATGCAATACTTCCAAAGGAAAATTATATTACATTCGATTGCTTTGAATGAATCAACTGATACTACTGACTTGGTGCACAGACAAGTGAAATACTAACAGACCTAGAGACTCTCATTTCTTTTCATTGATCTTGCATTAGCAAAGTATTTGTACTAAAGATCCTGTTTGAAGTGACATTTTGCAACAAGTTGTAAATATTGTTAACTTTTCCATGCAAATGCAACACAGCATCATCAGTTTTGTAACGTGCTAAATTTGAACAAGGAGGTATTTAGTGTGGACTCACAGTACCATTCTAAAGCTTCTTGGCTGTTGCAGGGGGCAGGTGTTAGTCAAAATTTTATTTCTGCAAGAACAGATAGTTACATTGTGTGAAAAACAGAATCAGCAATGTAAATTTTTGTATGATATCGCATCAAATCGAAATAACTTACATATTTCTTTGCAAGGTAAAACTAGGTCTCTATATGATACGTGGCAATGGTAGGCACTTAGCTAGATGTGAGCAGGGCAGAGGACAGATCCATTAGGTTACCTCAGAGTGGTCTGGGTCGGGCTTATCTGGGCTGACCATTCTGATGGGAATGGAGGGTAATTAAGACCTTGTAAGTGGGTTGTTATACAGACCTTGCAGGAGGATTGTTTTGAGAACAGAGTTAATTAAGACCCTAAGAAGCAGCTGATACTCCTTTAATTTGTGCATAAAACCCCAAACTGCACTTTTTATGGGGCCTACAATCATTAGGACGGGGTCTGGCTGGCTGTGCAGGTTGTTAATAAACCTTCTTTTCTTGCTGAAACTTCAATTATTTCAGTGACTACCTCAAGCCACCACATTGCTCTAACAGCAAGTAGTCCAAGCATTTCAAAAATAGCTTATTTTTTTCAAAACACTTCTTCAAAAGAAAATCTCTGATGAACATTTTTCCCAGTTAGCAAAGGTCATCGATGAGCAGAAGATACATGTGAATCATTTGGAGAACACACAGCTGTTACAGACCTATTAATTGGAGAATACAATGCAAGGTTCACTGACTTTGAGATTGATGACATCACACTCAAATTAGGATTTCAGCCTCCCCTAGTTGATGTCACCATGGCACTGAAAGGAATCAAGATGGAATTGACCAAGATGTAGGGGGTGACATGTCCAAGTCATTGTGTGATGGTAAGAGATATCCAATGAAGTGTGGAAAGCTGCAGTGAGACTACCCATGCCTTGGGCAACATGCTCCAAAGATGCTTTCTTCCTTTCAACCACTTATGGCTGTGAATCCACATTCTCCTGCTTAACTCAAATCAAGACACCTGTAGGGTCACAAATGACTGATCCCCATGTAGAGGATCAACAGAAACTCTGGACCTCTGTGCTGCAACCAAATATTCAAATGCTTTTCATCAAGAAGCAGTCACAACAAAGTCGTTAAAAGGTTAATTTTAAAATTAACAAATAGTTTTCATTTTTTGAAATTATTAAGTGCATAGTAGTTTTTATAAAATAATGTACATTTTAAATATATCTAATTGAAGTTTCTTGAATGCAACCTTGTTTGATTACAGCTAAATTAATGTGGTCTTCCAACATGAAAAGCTTCCCCACCCCTGGCCTACACGATGCTCACTTTATGGAAGAAGATCAATGAATATCCTTTGAATAAATGAATGAAGCAAGTCCAAAATTTAATATTAGGAAAAATAAGCATAAGGCAAAGTTATCTGTATACTTTAATTATAACTACATAAACATGTGTCAGTTTGCAATACACAGTGATGTGAAAGTCTTCATATGTAGGAAAAATTGCATAAAAACACATATCTTGGAGCATGTTCACCATGCCTGGGAGAGAAGACTTAGTGGCAAACATGTACAGAATATTTTGTAAATAAAGGTACATTTAGCTACAATTTCCCATTTCCCCCCTATGTATGGAGACTTTGGGGGAACATCCTGTATACGATTTTGTAAGATATAAAAGCATTAAAATAGTTGTGGATGATGCAAGTTGAATAAAACTGTATTTTGTTGAGCTAATTTCCAAGATTTTTAAAATATAAAATTACCTCTGTATCTGGAAAAACGCTTGCAGTCGACAAGCACGGAGAAGCAATGGCTGTTTCTGAGGAACGACTGGCTTCAGGCATATATCAGAGGAAAACAATCACGGTGATTTCAGAGCTAACACCGCTCCCCTACATTTGAACCTCATCTCCCATTTCATCTGGAATAGACATCAGGTAAGTGCAATGATGCAGAGTCGCACCGTCTGGGGCTGAAGCGTCTCCACTTCATGGCTGAATGAACTTAAGTTAGTTACTTAACCACTCACAGGGCAGTTTCTTTAAAAGAGGAAATAGTAATCCGCTTACATCAGAGGGTTGTGAAAGGGGTTAGTTGAGGTAAACCTCCTAAGGCACGGAGGATGTTGCTTGGCCCCTAATGGGTTCTCAGTAAATGTTATCATTCAATATTTTTATTATTATTAAGCTGGGAAGATGTTTTTGTCCCCATTTTACAGATAAGGAAACTGAAATTCAAAACAGTTATATGACAACCAAAAAGTGGCAGAATTAGGCCTTCTTACTCCCAACTCAAATTCAATTCTTCTACCAGGTCATGTGGCCATTCTTCAGGAGACAAGCGAAACCCAGACCCATTCTGCTTAGCATGGGAAAGAGGCTTTGTTTTTTGGTGATCTTTTCTGCCATCTCTCTTATCTAGATCATAATTTATTGCCAACAAAGGTATCTCATAAGTGACGTAAATTTCCAACTTGTAGCTTGTAATTTTCTCATTTAAAAAATATAGACAATAAAATGTAACTGTTTTTAAGAAAATTTAAAACTTTTAGGTTTTAACTAATCTTAAAATTCTTATATTAGGCACAGGTATTAAGAAAAACACTGAATTTTATGCATTTACTGATGTCTATTATAGTATGGGTCTTTAAAACATTTGTGTAAAAGGCATATTATGCAAAAACTATGCATAGATTTTATTTTTTAGACACCAAAATAAACTCATATTAACTTGTTGCAACATGCCTGCACAGGATCTAGTTTGAGGCTCTAAGAAGGATAAGACATCAGTTTGTAAAGGACTCCTGTCAGACCAGTGTGAACTCTGGTGAAACTGAAGCAAGAGCAGGCACCAAATGTTTGGTGAGGCTTGGGTAGGAGGATGGTGGAATCCCTGGTGATTTATGAAAAGTTTATGTAGACAATGCTCCAAGGAAACCAGCACTTTGGAAACAGATAACTCATTTCCAGAAGGGACGAGGTGGTGTTGAAGATGAAGTCCCTCGCAGGAGCCATCCACATCGATTTGCAAGGAAAAAAGTCATCTTCTTTGTGCTATCACTGAAGATGGCTAATTGTTAACAGCAGGAACAGGAGCTGACACCACGAGCATCTCAACGGGTGAAACATATGCAATTCCAACTAAAAAATTAAAGTTGAGCAAACTTTCCACTAGATGGGAGCTAAAATTGTTACACCCGGATCAGCTACAAACAGAAGCAGAGCTTTTCATGGAAATGTTCAACAAGTGGAATGAAGACCCTGAAACAAGTCTTTGAAGAACTGCAGCAGCCTCTGAAATGTCACCAGCGCAGTCCTGAAGGCCGAGCTACGGCCATGGAGAGGCAGAAGTGGCCCCGTCAAGCAGCAGCTGACTGGTCCAGGGCAAAGGTCATGACCTCAGTCTTTTGGGATGCTCAAGCCACTTTGCTTATTGTATTTCTAGAGGGCCAAAGAACAAAACCATATACAAATGAGGGGGGTCTTTTGAGAACGTTAAACTAAGCGTTAGTGGAGAAACACTTGGGAGAGTTTCACTGGAAGATCCTTTCCCACCACGACAGGGATTCTGCTTGTCCATTTCATCAAATAAGGATGATTGTACAAGGGGAATTTTAGGCGTCCTCCTTACAGGAATGATTTGTTTCCTTCTTTTTGTTTTTAAATCTTAAAATATCTTTAAAGGGCACCCATTTTTCATCAGCTGATAGTAAAAAAATAAATTCAGTAAATTCAGTAAATTTTACTGAATAAATTCAGTAAAAAAATACTGAATTGACATGGTTAGATTTCTAGGATGCTCAGTTTTTACAGATGGGCTAAATGCTTACAAAAGTATCACAAAAGTGTCTTGAACATATGCTTAAGTTGAGAAATAAAACTTATAATTTTATCTTTTAATTCTATTTTTGCATGAGGTTTTGAAGTTCCCTCCTATCTCACAAGCTAATAATACTTCCTTATGAAAGAGCTGCCTGACAAGGTTGGAAGAAAGGAGGGGGCAGAGTGAGGTCATGCTATCTGCAGAACCCCTTGTAGGCGCGAGATGGAGGGTCTGGAATCATATTATACATGAAGTTTTTAAGCCCACTTGTAATCACATTATTGAAAAGTCTTCTGTAAAAGATATTTGTTGAGAAGCTGAGTTGCCAAAAATACCTAACAGGAGAATGACCATTGCTTGAAATAATGGTGTGTCCACTTGAGGATTTAGAAAAAGCTGGAATGGTCAGAAGATTTCTAAGTTAAAACAACCACACATCTATTTATATGAGCGACTAAGGACTTTCTTGGGACAAAACCTATCCTACGATGAGTGAGGGCTGCTTTCAAAAGAGGGATTTAAGGACAGTGGAAGAAGAGGGAGGAGGATTAGGACAAGACTTGTGCCAGAACTGTGGGGAAATGAAGCCTGAAATAAAAACAAATAAATAATAAACAAAAAACCCCTGATGTCATTTTGGGTGTGTATGTAACCCAGGAGCACACACATGGAGGAAGCAAAGCAGGAGAGGAACCCCTTTCCCTTGGCACTGGACAGCACAGAGCTCTGCTCGGGGCACTCAGGTAGCTAATCAGCACACGGGCCCTTAATCATGAGACACAGGGCCTTGAACCTCAGCGGCAATCAGAGAATAGCATCGTGGGGGCAGATTTCCATGACATCAACATCATTCCTGGACACCTGGACACAGCCACAGGCACACATAATCACTGGCAACAGCTACTGCTATTTCCTAGGCACAGGAGACCTCACAGCAGGTGACCCAGAGTAAGGGCAGGAACTTTACTCCTGCATGTCATGCAAAGTGAAAGAACCACACCTATAAAGTCAACAACTTCCAGGAATTCCTATCAAATAGCAGGGTGGGAGAACTGAGATCTGGAGATAGTTGATACATAGGGGAAGGGAGAGGCAGATGGCAGGACCTGCCAATCTCTGTTATAACGCAGGTCTTATTCTGCGCAGGCTCTGGAGGTCCAGGCTTCTTTTGACCTTTGCGATGCTGGATACTCTAACAAGCTCTGTCGGTTCCTTTTTTTTTTTTTTTTTTTTTTTCCTCATCTGGCTCACTGTTGCTCATCATTCAGGTCTCAGTTTAAATGACCTTTTCTCAGGGGCTATTTTGTTACCACCTCAATTTCAAGTGAATTAAATCTCCTATTCCCTAAGATGAAACTTTGCAGTAAGATAACAATTTGAAGTCTCAAGAAAGTCCAAGTAAATATTAATAGTTAGGATGTTGGAATTGCTCCAGAACAAAATAATAAGAGGTAAGATTAATCTCGGATGATTTTCTAACAAGCTAAAAATGAAAATTTCACAGTAACTTCAAAATAAGATAAAATAAATCCTCATCCATTGAATGTGTGAGAATAGACTCAGATGTTTGTTATTCATTCATTTTCAACCTAGTAAATTACCATATGGTAAAGTATAGCTGTATCACTTGTTATTCACATACTCCGTCAGGCCGTGTGTAAGTACCAGTTCTGTTTGTATCACATTTAAAGTAGAGAAATACACAATTTCCTCAAAATTCACTTTACTTCAACAGAATGACAAAATTTCATGATTTATTACCATTGGTAGAATCATCCTTGACATAAGTAAACAAAAATCTTAATTATGTCTGGTTATCACGTGCACCTTATGTGACATGACCATTTTACTGTGCTTGATTTTTTTGGCCGGGGCTGAGTTTGAACCTGCCACCTCTGGCATATGAGGCCATTGCCTTACTCCTTTGAGCAACAGGCGCCACCCCTCTGTGCTTGATTTTTGAACATGGCAGTCATATATTTTGACAAAGGCAATTACTAAGCAACACATTTTCAAAAACATTTGATTGAATCTTGTATGTTCATAATCTGTGTACACACACACACACATATATATGTGTGTGTATATATATACATTTTTTTTTTTTTTTTTAGAGAAACAGGGTCTTTCTCTGTAGTCCAGGCTGGAGTGCAGTGGCACAATCATAGCTCACCTCAACCTTGAACTTTTGGGTTCAAGCATTCCTTCTGCCTTAGCCTCCTGAGGACTAAGGACTACAGGTGTGGTGCCGCCATAATGCCTGGATATTTTTTATTTTTATTTTATGATTTTATGTAGATTTAGGGTCTCATTATGTTGCCCAACCTGCTTTCAAACTCCTGGACTTCAATGCTGGGATCTTAGGCATGAACTACTGTGCTTGGCCTATTTAGCTGATTTTTAATTACAGATAATCTGTCTTCCATTTTATTTGACTGCCCTCACATAGGCACACTGAAAGTGAGTTTGTGTGACCCTTGTCTGTTTACAATTTTCTTTAACATTACAGTTTTCTCAGCCTTGTAAACAAACATTGACTCTATGACTGTGTATTTCATCTTCCCAAGTGCCAATTGGTACCTTTAAGACAAAATAGATTTGTGATTTATAAATATGTGTTTTTGTTTATCACAATCAGTAACCTTACCAGTGCCAACAATAATCATGGAAACAGGAAAATGACATCTTTATCAACAAATTTATTAGACCTCTGCAGTAAGTCTGAAATGAATTACCAAGGTAGAAAACACATCTCTTCCATTGAGAATTTACTTTGTGTGGGTGAATCAACAAAGACATAAAGTAAACCAAAAACTAAATTAACTCAATGCTGCATAGTCTGTGCTGCCACATGAAAAAAAACTGTGCTATGACTTTAAAAAAATTAGCTAAGTTGTCTGATTGGCCAACAGTGACTACTTGAGGAGCACACGCCAGTCCCGGCCCTGGCTTTCCTCTCTCACACCCTCTCTTCACATCTACTCCTGGTTTCCTTTTTCTGGCTTGGCATGGATTTTTCTTTCTTTTCTTTCTTTTTTTTTTTTTGAGACAGAGTCTCACTCTGTCGGTCTGGGTAGAGTGCCATGGCATCACAGCAACCTCAAACTCTTGGGCTCAAGTGATTGTCTTGCCTCAGCCTCCTGAGCAGCTGGGATGACAGGCACCTGCCACAACGCCCGGTTAGTTTTTCCATTTTTTTTTTTAGTAGAGATGGGATCTCACTCTTGCTCAGGCTGGTCTTGAACCCTGAGCTCAAGGGATTCTCCTGCTTAAGCCTCCCAGAGTGCTAGGATTATGGGTGTGAGCCACCTCACCTGGCTTGTAATATATGTTTACTTGATTCACTCAACAAATATTTATTGAGTTTCTCATCAGGGCTGAGTGCTGTGCACAGTGGGCAGAGCCCTCACAGCCCTGTGAGATCTGACCTTCCTGCTCTTATCAGAGGCAGAGCCCTCCAATATGCTCCTACCCACATTGTGTTCTCAAGAGTTTCCTTCCTCTTTTCTTTTCTGCATCATCAGTTTTTCCTTCACTACTGGATTATTCTTACAAGCATCAAATATACATAAGCCACCTTGACCATGCACAGTGGCTCACACCTGTGACCCCAGCACCTTGGGAGGCTGAGGTGGGAGGATCGCTGGAGCCCTGGAGTCTGCGGTTGCTGTGAGCAATGTTGGTGCCACCGCACTCTAGCCTGGGTGATAGAACAAGACCCCATCTCTAAAATAAATAAACATAAAAATGAAGCAAATATTTATAATCCATCTTGTGAATTTAATCTCCACAGGGGTCACGTCTCTCTCTGTTGTCTCATCTCTTTGTTCCTCACCACATGAAGTATTTTCAAGCAAATCCTTGATGGTTTCCGCCTCTTCCTCATCTCCATTTTGCTCTTCACCCTCTGCCATCTGCCATTGTCCTAACCATTGAAGGACAGTGATCTCGTCCCTATCACCGACGGCTTCCACGGTGCTGCATCAGGAGACACCTGTGTAGCCTCCTGGCTTCTCGGAGGCTCTGCCATTTCTTCTCTGCACTTTCGGGCCTAACGCGTGCTCCTGGCTCTTCTCCCACGTCAGCAGCGCCTCTTCTCATGTCCGTCCCTGGCTCCTCTTCTACCCCACTTCTAGATGCCGCTGAAGTGCGGCTCCTCTCCACCTTCTTCTCTCCCGGTGCTCATTCCTCAGGCAATGGTGTCCAGTTCCTGGTCTTAGACTCTCCTCGTGTGCTGATGTCCGTCTCTGCCCAGATCTTTCCTCTGAGCTCCACACACTGAATACCTAACTGCTGCCTGACATCTCAACTGGGGCAGCTAAAGTAATCTCAGATTCATTATGTTCAATCACTGATTATTCTTAAACCTGTTTTTCTTTTCTAACTTCCCAATTTTAGCAAATGGAACTACTAAACATTTGATTGTACTTCTCTAAGTTTATAGAAAAGAAACATTTGATTGTACAGGATAAAACTTGGGAAGAGCCTGAGAACCCTTTCTTCCCTCACCCACCACACCCCTGCCTCCTCAGACCTGCCCGCCCTGCCCCCTGCTGTACACTGAGCCTTCCCGCCTTCCTCCCTCTTCCTTGTCAAGCTGCCATCACTTATGTCATCGGATGCTACTGGAGCATCTCTGGTTCCATTTTTGTTCCTTTCCAATTAATTCTTCACACAATGTCCAGAGATCTTTTAAAAATGTAAACAAGATCACATCTATTCCATACAGAAATTCTCCACGGCGTCCTTGCCCCTGCTTTTAGATAAAGCCCCAGCTGCCCACTGGACGTCCATGCCCTCTGTGTGTCCCCTCACGCCACCCGGCTTTTTAGCCTCTCTTTCCAGTGCTCCACCACACGGGCCTCCTTTCTGCTCTGCAAGTCTTTGCCCTGGCTCTTCCTTCTGTGTGTACTTACACCTTGGAATTGAGCTTGACCTGATTCTTCAGCCGTTGGTCACAAGTCGTCCTGAAAGAGACCCCTCTTTTCCTTTTGTCTAAGGAAGCCCACCCTGCCCTCACCGCACTCTCTCTCAGGATCTCACGGATCTTATGATAATCCCGCGTGTGTGTGAGTGTGTGTTGTGTGTGCACATCTGCATGTGTACGTGTGAGCATGTGTTGTGTGTGTCTGTGTGTGTGTTGTATGTGCACGTGTGAGCGTGTGTGTGTGAGTGTGTGGTGTGTGTGTATTGTGTGTGCATGTCTGCATGTGTACGTGTGAGTGTGTGTGTGTTAGGGTGTGGTGTGTGTGTATTGTGTGTGCACGTCTGCATGTGTATGTGTGAGCATGTGTGTGTGTGAGTGCTAGTTCTCTGAGGAGTGGCCACATTGCCTTGTTTACGTCCAGTGCCCACATACTGGGTACTCAATAAATTTTTCTTGAACAAACAAATGCAGGAAAACAGAAAATTAGAAAGAGTGGAAGGGAACAGAAAATAACACGACGTGGCCTTGAGACCTTAGTAGAGGAAATAACAGGGGCCCCCTGAGCCATGTCTAAGGGCACCGAATCTCCCAATCAGGGAGAAAGAAGGCCGAGACCCACTGACCTCCCCAATCACACCTGTGCACATGAAGCTTTATCTTCAAAGAACAGTGCAATGTGCTTATAGATGAAGGCACACCGTGTAGGCATGTAAGGTGAGTCTCAGTGTTAAACTATATAGTACACTTACCACATGCATGTTACGTGTCCTTACATTAAATAAAGAGCTCCCAAATCTAGACACATCGCCACTGTAATTAGTTTATAATTACTTGGGTAAATTGTTTCGTGATAATCAAGTGTTAAAAACTCCATCTGCGGTCTGGGCATCACACCTGCCTACTTCCTCTAAGGAAGACTTTAGCCTTTTAATATATTGGGGTTTGGCAAGATGATGTCTAAAAGAACTTGAGGGTCGTAAGAAAAGCTGATATGTGCTTCTAAAAAACATTGTCTGGGGGTGACATTCATATTTCTTTTCCATTAAACATCTCAGGGCAATACATAACTCCCTGCATATGAAATAAACCAAGAAAGGCACATAAAAGCATCTTGGTGATACCAGCATATTTATTTTACTTTGTCTACTTACCTATTAAACTGTTATGTTTTCAAAAAAAAACAAACAAACATCTCAGGGCACTGCTGTTTCCACCCTGTGCACATGTATGTTCACAGGGAGACGTTTGCTTATCAAGTTTCATTAAGAAAAAGTCAACTGTAGGAAATAAACACTAGAAAATATTCTTGGTGATTGAAAAAGAAGAGCACTCTGAAGTCTGATGTGGAAATCATTCTGAGGAAAAAGCGGGTTTTTATAAAATAAGCCTAATCCAAGCCAGGTTATGCGAGTTTACGTACCCCAGTTAATCCCTGCTACAAGCACTGTGTCACATGGCAGGGCGACGTGGGGCAGTGTCAGAGATCAGCAGCTCCGGGCTGCTCAGACGCCCTTTTGATTGGCAGCTCATCATAAGTACCCTCAGAAGCCGGGTCCACCAAGCCGTGATGAAAACACAGAGCGGCCTGCAGATCTCTGCTGCCTCTGATGGTCAGGTCCCTGTCTACCTGGAGATACAGAAGACATCCAGAAACAGGACACCTGTGTGTGGCTGTGCAGCGTGGGACCTAGCGAATGTGGACACATATTAGTTTGGCTAAAACAAAACATCACAAAATGATGACTAGTAATGATAAAATTCCTGGGGCGCACAGTCCAGCACTGCCCACTTCTCCATTTCTCTAACCACCTTCCTCCCAGCCTGCTGTGGTCCAGACACTGTTTTCTTTTCTGCATTGTGGCTGTAGAGCTTCCTAGGGAGTCCACTGGGCAAAGGGAGATCAGAACCAGTGGACACACGGGCCACTGACTAGGCTAAGAGGGACGGGGCTAAGGGGAGGACTCAGGAAAACCTTGAATATATGAAGCTTTATGTCAAAAGTAATAAAAAGAGGCACTGGGCATATCGCAGTCGTAGTGAGCGCTTACCCCTAACATGTTTGTTTACCTAACGAATCTCTTGAACACACTCACAAGGCAGGTATATTACTATCCTCATTTACTGACAAGGAAACTGAGGCTCAAGGGTATTAATGACTTTCTCAAGGACACACATCTATTCACGCACATTCTCCCCTGCTACACACGCACACACGTGAACACACACAGAGATGAGATTAACACGGAGGTCATATGTAAATTAGTTTTGATAGCAGTTTTTGTAGCATAGTAGAATGAGAGTTGAATAAAAATATAATAAAAGTGTATATAATGAAATATGAAGTTCAGGTCACGATGCTGGATCTTCCCACTGCTTGCATGAAGCAGGCAGCTACTTTGTATCTCTGAAGTCCAGCTTTCTCAGTTGACATAGATGGAGCTGTGTTCTACTGTTTTGTTTTGTTTTTCTAAGACCAAGTCCCACTCTGTTGCCTGGGCCGAGTGCCATAGAGTCATAATAGCTGACTGCAACCAAAAACTCCAGTGCTCACGCGATTCTCCTGCCTCAGCTTCCTGACTGGCTGAGAACATAGGTGTCACCACCACACTTGGCTATTTTTTCTATTTTTTTGTAGAGCTTGGATCTCACTCTTGCTCAGGCTGGTCTCCTTGAACTCCTGGCCTCAAACAATCCTCCCTGTTTGGCCTCCCAGAGTGTGAGGATTACAGGGGTGAGCCACTGCCTGTGTTCTATATTCTTAAAGCCCCTTACTATGGTTGATATTGCATCAACTTGGTTGGGCCTTAGTGCACCCAGCTAAAAATATTTTAAGCAATATTTTGGGTGTATCTGTGAGAGTGTTTCTGGATGAGACTGACATTTGAATTGCAAGACTGGGCAAAGAAGATTGCCTTTCCCAATGTGAATGGGCCGCTTCCAATCTGTTAAAGGCTTTTTTGGAACAAAACTGGACTGTGGGTTTCCTCTCCTGCCTTTGGACTCAGGCTCAGACTGGAACTTATACTATCATCCACCTTGGTTCTCAGGTCTTCAGTCTCCAACTGAAGCTCATGCCATTGGCTTTACTAATTTTCTGGCCTCTGGCCTTGGCCTGGAACTACACTGTTGGGTGTCCTGGGTCCCCAGCTGCAGATCTGAGGACTTCTCCATGGCCATAACCACATGAGTCAACTCCTTATAGTAAATCTCCTTCTCTGACTTTCTGTCCATCTATCCATCTGTCTGTCTGTCCCCACTTATCCTATTGGTTCTGTATCTCAAGGCCTCCATCCAATACTACTGACAATGCATAATACACAGATTTCTAAGGATATTATGTTTGGATTCTTCTTTCTCTCACATCTTTCTGGTAGGAAGTTTTGGCTTTCATCTTGTAGGTATGAGGGTAAAAACAGACGTGGGGTGTAGCAGAGTAGATTATGGCTACTGAATGGAGAGAATATTTATTGGAACCTGTAAGAGCCGGTTTGTCTTTAGCCCATGTTGCTGAACAGAATGTTTGTACACCCTAAATAATTATCACCTTCTACTTTAGCTCCCTTGTCTGACAGCAAAAAAAAAAATAAAATAAAATAAAAAAATAAAAATAGATTACATAGAGTTCTCACTAAAATGAAACAAATGATAATACTAAAAAAAAAAAAAATCAAATTATTTACAAAATACAGGCAGCACCAGCTTAAAACAGCTGTCTTGCAAACATGATTGGTTCAATTACTCCAACATTACAAAGAGTGATATCTTTACAGATATCTTTTTATGACCGAGAATATTGTCTCATTTACTATATTAAGCAATGATGAGCAAATTATTTGGGGAAGAGTCATATTTTGTCAGATTTTAATCAATATATAGTTATGAGAATTAGGTATAAGATGCAAGAGTTAAAACGGCCATGGATATTAACGGTGATGAGCTGACAGTGAATTTGTTATTTAGTTCCCAATGTACTATTGAACTTCTTGGAAACACTTGTTACATAATAACTGAAAAACAGATCACATTAAAGTGCTGGGATCTTACAGATTATGTTGTTTTATCTCTGTCACTTCAGAAATGCATTTTACCAAACCCAGAGAAAGCTAGTTTTTCATCTGACATCATGCAACTACTGGAAGACCTGGGCTTAGAACCCAGGTTCCTAGGTCAGAGATCCTTTCTCTTTGCTGCAAAATTTATATAATTGATGTCCATATTTTGAGATATAGCTTTTCAATATATGATTCTATGAGAATATAGAGAAGTAATTCCTTTCAGTATTGAATACAATTTCTTCAAATATAGTGCCCTGGCAATTGCTTATTTAATACAAGTTAGGTCTAAATTGTCAATGTGAATGGAACTTTTGGTCTATATGTCAAAATCATCTACTTTAACTCCTGAGAATGAATAAGTGTTTGGGTGAATTATCATCACATAGAACTGGTTTATATTACATGCGTACACCAAATAAAAGCCTACTTTATGAGACCAAACTATTAATTTTACCTTCAAAACTAAAATGTAAAAAGAATTTTTATCTATCTTATGCAAGTAAACTTTCAATTTGGGGTCATGTTAAAATTTTGTCACCGAAGCAGTTGCTGTCAGCTCATGTGCTAAGGAGAAGGCCATGTTCAGTTTCTCTCTTGTGCCCACAATTTCTGCAGCACTCCTGCTAATTTCATGACTCCAGTAGGCGCCTGGAGCCCAGGGTAACACCTGCAGATCACAAAGACAAGAACTGTGGGGCAGTAACTGAAAGAGGCGTTCTCTGGGGGTTGTCAATAGCAAGACGTCCAGAGTTGGACACTGAATCCAAAGGCAAACTGCAATATTATGCAAATTCAAGCAGAAAGAGGCCTGTGAAAACTTCATGAGCAGGTGAAGGCTTGAAATTTGTGGTAAGAAGATGAACAGAAGAGTTCACTGGACCCCTTTCTGTGTAGTTCCTATGGGATTCTACTATGGGAATTCTGGGCTCACACCAAGAAGACGATCGTGTCCGTGAAGAAATACAATAGAATCCTGCAGCAGTGAAATAAGGGGAGCATAATGCCTGCCTGATGCTCTGTCTACTCCTTATCACCAATCAGGAGACAGTTCAGTTTCTTTTTCATTTTTCTTTCTTTTTCTTTTCAAGATTGAGTCTCAATCTGTAGTCCTGGGATAGAGTGCTGTGGTATCATCACAGCTCACAACAACCTCAAACTCTTGGGCTCAAGTGATCCTTTTGCCTCAGTCTCCCAAGTAGCTGGGATTATAGGTGCCGGCCACAATGTCAGCTAGTTTTTTCTACTTTTTTTTAGAGATGGTATCTCACTCTTGCCCAGGTTTGTCTCAAATGTCTGAGCTGAAGCAATCCACCCTCCTGGGCCTCCCTAAGTGCTGGGACTACAGACGTGAGCCGCCACTCCTGGCCCTCAGTTTCTTTTTTACTTAATGTAAATAGGTGATTTCTACATATCTGATCCAGAAACAGGGTTGACAATCATTCTTAAGAACTATTTACCCTCTGTCTCCTTGACTACTGCATGGGTGTGCGTTCCTGGTGCTTCTGTGCGTATGTCTGTGTGTGTCTGTGTCTGTGCACACACTGGGTATGTGTTCACATGCACAGCACAGACTATGGTGGGAGGCAGGGAAGGCACAACCTTAAGGAGGCCTTCATGTTCACAGGTGTGTGAGCACTTGGCAGGTTTTGGTTTGGAGATGGGGTTGGAATGAGTCAGTCCGTATGGCTCTGAGAGTGAGTGCCTCTCGTCTTGCCCAGTCCTGGCTCTGTGTGTGTATGTGTGTGATGGTGTGTGTGTTTTAACTCCAAATTTGGGTCTTTCATTCTTATATGCTCTTCAGAGTTAGGTTGATAGCTAGCTATTTCTTTTAGCATTTGAAGATCCCTGATGCTAGCTAATTCTGTAAACTCAGCCATATCTCCATAGCAATGCTATACCATATCCATGTGGCTCCATACAATTTAAGAAACTTTGCCCAAGACCATGCAAGAAATTACAGATAGAAATGGGATTAGAATCAGTCTGCTTCCTGGTTCCGGCTCCCATCACAGCACAGGCTGTTTTCATGGGACAGCCTCGATGCGTGTGTGAGTGTGTGGTAGACCACGGGCCACTGCACTAGAGTTTGTAAAATCTTAAGTCTCAAGATGATCATGGTCACAAAAAGAAAGCATTTGTTTTTAGACTTTTCATTGGAAAAATAAAAAAAAAACCCACAATAGAATCAAGAATAAAATAACCATTATATCCATATGTTCCCTAAAAGATAGCATGTAATATTGTACAGATCCCTCCCCAATCTTATTTGGTCACAAAAAATTATATCTTTATTTTTTTCTATTGAAATAGGCTATTGCTCTTATGACGTTATCCTGTTATTTTCAATTAATATACGATGTCATTTTTTAAGCCAAAAATATGGGGTTACCTTATTGTATAACTATTTTGAAATGGACTTAATCTTCATTTGATGGGCGTTTATCCTCTTTCCATTTTATACTGTGCTGTTTTTGTACTTTTTTCACTTTTTGTATTATTTCTTGTAATTTATAGAACTAAAATTACTGGATCAAAATCTATGACCTTTGAGGGACATTTGGTAATTTTGCCAAATTGCCCTTCAGAAAAGCTGTGAAATATGAATTTCCACCTGCAGCTGGTGCTTTTAATGGGATAGCAATCTCCTGCATCTGAGATAATCTCGTGTCAATGTTGCTCTTCTTTCTAGAGCCATAGAATACTGAAATCAGTTTGTTCCTTCGTGTGTTTGTTCTTCAAATATTAAGTGTTAACCATGGTAGGTAAGATGCAAATACAAATAAGGTAGAATCTTCTTTCTTAAATAAATTATCTAAATGTTATGAACAACAACTAATCTGAGGCATTTAAAGAATTTACTGGGTTATCTAATGTAATGCTCACAATATCCAAATACGATGGATGGAGAGCATTACTGTTCCCACCACACAGATGGGGAGACTGAGGTGCCTTGTTCAAGATCACACAGCTTGTAAGTGGCAGAGCTGAGATTTGAACTGTGGCAGTTTGACTCCAGAGCCTCTGCTCTTTACCATGAGGCTACACTTTCTAAAATATATAAATAAATAGTTATGCTATTAAAAGATATAAATAAATAGTTATGCTATTAAAAGAATCCGTGAAGATAGCATGTGGGCCCTGGCCAGAAACAGAATATGTCATAGAATTGTGCCAAAGCAAAAAGGTCTTTATATGTTAATATATAGACCCTGGAGTCCTGACACAGCCCCCGGCTGGCCCAGTGGTACACAAGGCCCTGTACCTGCTGCTCTGGCCTGCTCAGAACTGGCAGATTTCTTACCCCTCCAGCCTGAGTTGGCCAACCAGCTGCTAGTGTCTTCATGGAGGAGCGGAGGGCACTGTGGAGCTACATCGCTCACTTAAATCCTGATCTGGGCAGCAGCCCCTGCCTGCTGGAGAGTTATCTGGAATGCAAGCACCTTGCACTGGGTCAGAGCCATCGTTCTTGCCAGATTTGAACCCAGACTAGGAGTTTGGCTCTGTCTCAGCTCATTCTTTCCAACAATGGACCATAACAGTTAAAATGCTGTGGCAGCTCAAAAGAGAGTGACCAACTGCAGGCAAGGGACCAGGGATGACTCCCCACAAAGGTGGCATTTGGGATGAGCACCAAATGGTGAGCAAAACTTCAGTTTAGACAGAGATGGGGAGAACATTTAGTAGAATCGTAGCGGGAGACATCATGTGACTATGCAAATGTGAGTTGTTTGGGGGATAGAGTCAGTGGGAAGAAATCCAAACTGAGCAGAGATATTGGCATATGCCTGGGATGTGACGGTAGGAAAAATGAACAAGTGTTGCAGGGTCGGCCCGAATTGTCAAGATCCTTAATTGCCAGGCTATGTAGTTAGATTTTGATATTGTAAGTTGTGGGAAACCACTTAGACTATCCGAAAAAAACAAAGATCTGCTATAAAGAAATCTCGTATGCTTTTGCAAATCCTCAGCACACAATGTCCTCACCAGCTCCTTGGTACCTTCCCTTGGACCCAGGTGTTCCACACTGCCATTCGCTCATCCCTTAAACATTAAAGAATTTACTGGGATATCTAATGTAATTCTACAACATGCTGTGTCATGTCATACCCCCAGGCCTTTTTGTTGCTTATTCTCTTCAGAAATGTAGCTCCCAATTCCTTTATCAAATCTCACTAAAAGCCCTACCCTAAGTTTTACTTCAGAAATTTCACTACTCTTCTCCTACAGTTGATTTTTTCTCTTTTCCTTCCTTGTAACCTCTCACCAGAGTGTTGAAAAGCTAAATTTTCATTTCTGCAGCTTTCCTGGCAGACAGGATCACAAGGCCCAGTTCTGACTTGTGTGCAGGGCATTTACAGGGAAGCTCATGCTTCCTCGTAAACAAGGCGGGCAGGAGGGGGCGCTCTCTGCCTCCTTTCCTGAACACTCAGATGTGGCAGCTGTTTCACCACCATGATGTGGAACGCGCCAGGACAGAAAGAAAATGCGAAAGACGCAGAAGTGAAGGGAAGGGGCAGTGTTGAACCAACTAGTGCATCTCATCAGGATCGCTCTTCTGCAGACCGATTACATGTGAGAAATTACAATTATTCATTATGTAATCTTCCCAGTTGTGTTGTCTATTTCTTGATGCTGAATACGTTCCTAATGAGTGTGGTCCATTTGCTCATTTTTTCCTTGCTGTTTTTATTGTTATGAAACATGGTCATCATCTTGTGTAGTAGATCTCTTGGGCTTATTCCTCCTGATTGAAATTCTATGTCCTTTGGCAAACATCTCCATGCAGTGTCCATTTTTTACCACTAGATTATAAATTTTGGCTCAATATATTTTAAATTCCTTAATGGAAACTTTCACATATCTTCATCTTTGTATTTATTTTTTATTACCCAACTTTTAGTAAAGATCCTCAATAAATGCTGTGTTGATTGATTATAGTGTCACCTGTTAATATAATCATTTCAAGTTAGAGGGAGAATACAGACATCACAGCTCAATAAATGCTACTTACAGATTTTAAGATTTCCCTTGTTAACATATCATTGAACAAAGCTGAACTCAGAATGTTACTGAGCCAATTTCCACCTTATTTAGATGAACTTTGAAATTAAAAGAATATTAGTAATATGTTTGTGTAAGATATCACAGGAGGACAGGATAAACAACCACCAGCAGTTGTAGAAATACAGCTGGACTCTCCCAGTGATGTCACTGTGAGTCACTGTTTATCTTTCCTCCTGTGTATTATCCCCCTATAAATACATTCAGGTAAGCACCTGCTAGGTTTGTTCAACCCTAAAGATCCACCCTGAAGTTATTTTTGGTAGTTCTGTCCCAATAAAAGTGATTTCCAAGGTTAAATGAGATGACTCAAAATGCAGACAGTCCCTAGAATTTGTTACGCAGAAGTTAGTTATCAAATGTCAAGGACAGAACTTCCCAGTAATTGAGCTGTAATATTGAAACATGTGGTCTTATGTTTATTGCAGCTCAATTTATAATTGCCAAGTCGTGGAAGAAACCACAATGCCCATCAACCCATGAATGGGTCAACAAAATGTGGTATATGTATACGGTGAATACTATTCAGCCATTAAAAAAGATGGAGACTTTATGTCTTTTACGTTTACTTGAATTGAGTTGAAACACATTCTTCTTAGTAAAGTATTGCAAGATGGAAAAATAAATATCCAGTGTACTTCGTACTAATATGAAACAAATATATAAACAATTACATGCTCACACAAACAATAAAACACAGATTCAGTCCAGAATGGGGGGAAGGGAGTGGGAGGAAGGGGGAGGAAGGGGGAGGAGAGGAGGACTGGGAGGGAGAAAGGGCGTGAGGAGGGTGTCAGCTAATGTGGACACTGTGAGTGAGGATAACACGCCCCAGGCGAGGGGCTCTTTTACAACTGGAACTTTACTCTGGAAGTGAGAACAATGTCATCTAAAAATGTGTCCCCTCATATTAATTTGAAAACAATAAAATTGAATACTATGCAGCCTTAAAAAAAGATGGGGACTTTACCTCTTTTATGTGTACATGGAAGGACCTGGAACATATTCTCCTGAGTAAAGTATCTCAAGACTGGAGGAGGAAGTATCCAATGTACTCAGTACTTCTATGAAACCAACTTACATTTACTCACACTTTCTTATGAAAGATAGAACAGAACTATAGTCCAGGATGAAGGAGAAAAATGGAGTGGGAAGGGAGGGCAGGGGGAGGGTAAAAGGCAGGGCCACACCTATGGAGCATATTGCAGGGGTGCAAGTCAAATCTGTCAAGTGTAGAACATGTCTTAACACAATAATCAAGTAAATGAAGCGAAAGCTATGTTGATTGGTTTGATGTAACCACGTCCGATTGTATGAAACAAATCAACACATTGTATCCCACATATGCATAAATGCATTCATGATCTATGTGTATATGACTTAACAAAAAAAAAGAAATGTAATGTCCTATATGTGCATTTGTATCATATTAATAAATATGTATTATCAATTAAAAAGCAATAAAAATGTAGTCATCATGTCATTATTTTCACACAGAGTCTTTTCCTTCATTTTCTAGATATGTGAAAAAATTACTGGTCAAAGGTGAGTATGCATTAATGTCTGAGAATGACCATTTAACTTTTAACAATTGCTTGAGTATCAGTTTTAACCAGCCATCTGGTTGACTATTGAATGAATGCAACCATACCGCTCTTATGTCCAAGGAATATGAAAATCGTACCCCATATTTAAGTTGCCTGGCAATGCTTGCTGGGAAAAGATTTGTCTGATAAATGTATTTGGAAGTTAAGTAGTTTCTCAATCAGAAAGAGAATGCCCTGGTGAGAAATGTACAGTTTTAAATGACAGTGGAAGTCTCAGTGGTTGCATATTTCTTTTTCCTTAACAAAATAGCGTAATTATGTGTCTTTCTTTCTCAAAAAGACAAAAGCTCTCTGATCCAATTAGCTTTAAGACCTTATATGTAACAAAAGCAAACCTAATTGAGATGCATTATGGCAATTCCATGATTGCACATCTTGTCGGCATTAACTAGGATTTGGTGTAACTGATTATTCTGCTAAAGGGTAATGCATATTAGTTAATGTGCAGGGAATTATCTAACAAAAGTCAGTGTGCCCTCAGGTATCCCTGTGATTTCTCTGTGACACTGAGGACAGTGATGATGAAAATTCACTATAATAAAGTGAAAAGAATATTTTCTGCCTAAATGTTAGATGCTTGCATTTGATGGACACAACTGCAGTTTCCCAACTGATGGGCATTGACAAGGAGAGGCATTGTTCTGATATAATAATGATTTCATGGGACATTACGATGAACTGACAGGTGCCTGCACAATGGGACATTCTCTTCTGCATTTTGTGTGGGCTTTATGTCACAAGTTCAGTCAACATGCTCCCAAATATGAAATTCTTCAGGCAGCTTTTAAGAAGCAAAACTGAGACAGACACGATATTCATAGTCTGGCTGATTCATGAATTTTAGAATATACTTCTGTATTTTTTTTTTGAGAAAAAAAAAAAAAACTGCCTACAAAAGGTTCAAAAGCAAATGTTGTAGCTGTTGAAATAAGTGCTTCTAATTGAACAAAACTGTCAGTTAGAGGCTGGCCTCCATGCAAAATCTTAAAGTGCCAACCCAGGCCACTTTCACTGTGTGTTTCCAGATACTTGAGGTGAATGCAGGTTGTGTTGGATATTTATGGTCATTAATATCAACACCAGCATTTATTGGACCCTTTGCATGTATGAGTTCCCTGAATTCTCCTTGCAGCCCATGCAGCAGGCTCCACTGCCCTGCCCACTCTGCCTGTGAGGAGCTCCGGATACTGCAGAGAGGTCAGAGCTCGAGCAAGGTCGAATAACTGTGCCCCGTGGCAACTACACTGCTAGACCCCTACCCAGTACGTCCTCTGTGAAGACTTTACCTGATCCAAAAACAGCCAATGAAGCAAATTTCTACATTTGTACTGAGATTTTTGTGCATTCATGACATTACCTATTGTAACTTTTCATCTTACTTTACTTCATGCAACAACTCCCTTTCTGCTGTGTTTTAAGGGCAATTCAAAATTCTGCTTTCCCCGCACCAGTTGACCCTCCCTTGGTCACTTTTCTTCTGTTCTTTCCCCCAGTTAGAGAAGACACAACATCCTGGAGGTGTCGGATGGGGAGAGTTAGACCACACTCTGTGAGTAGCTGCTCCAGATCCCGGCGTAATTACACAGGAGACACTGGCAGCAGAGGGGGTGAGGTGGCAGCCCAGGGGGCATGAGGCATCACCACAGCACCCCCAAGACACGCAGGGAGCACACGTCAGAAACACAGAAGTGCAAGTTGTTCCAGAACATGGGAGTGTTCAAGAAACATTCCCACTGGGTTCCTGTCCTGTGTGGACTCCTGCGAAAGTGCTTTAGAGATGGGGGAGAGAGAGCCATACGCCCCTCCACGGAATCCCTCCAGGAACAGGCTTGTCTCCTGCCCCAAGATCCCCTCCAATAATGCTGCAGCACTTGTAGAGGGAATGGAGATGATTTCCCCAACCACATTTCCCATCTGAGAAACTGCAATAAGAATTAACTATTAATGACAAGAAGAAAATGAGCTTCCTTTTCCCTTGGCAATCTGTCACCGGAGCTCATTTGGAAGCTTGAGAAGCAGTGTGATGTGTTTTTCTGTCAAAAGGATCTCATCTTAGAGGTAAGAAAAGCCCACTTTTCAGACAAGTGCCCTCCTTGTGGATAAAGCTGGAGCTAAACAATTTCCACATTATTACTGAAGATGCATTTCCACTTTCATAAAGCATGGACAGATTAAAAATTTCACTGAATAGAGGTAGCAATAGGAAAATTGTACCTTCTGCTTTCTGGAGTTATCAAATCAACGTCCATTGCTTGATTATTTAAATATTTCTCTTCAGAAAGTCAATGTTTGGGTGTTATACTCATTTTAAGTTTTAGAGTCTGAGAGAAAGAATTTTAGTACGTTCTTTGACATTTATGGCATTTTAGGTTGTCTGAAAATCAGGGTTGCAAACCATTGCTTTCTCCAAGATCAGGTTTGCTATAATATGTGAAAGCTTCATTTTTTAAATGAATGCAGCAGGAACTAAGCTTGCAAATTCATCAGCCTGTTCATGGACATTGCCTAATAAGATGCTACATTTTTGACCTAATTTTCTTTAAAGTGTTGACGTTCAATGTATTAAAAAAATTTTAGAATTAGATGAGATATGTACCCTCTCCGAAAATCCTTTTGGAAGATGAGGGATAATTTTGGTGTTGACTCAGGTCCCTTGGGAAATCTTCCAAAAACTCTGCTTATCTCAAGGTAGACACTTACTTTTTGACAAATTTAAATTAAATTAAAATTTAAACCTGCTAGAAATTTCCCTAATTAAAATACATCTCCTTTGTTAAATGCCATGGATGTTGTGTTTCTTGAAATGTGGCTAGTCAGGAATTCCACGTTTAGGCATCGTAGTGAACAGGAACTGATGGACTCTCCTACCTTAAGCAAATATAAAACCAGACCAAATATGTGAAATGATGGTTTTCAGACACTGGACAACAGAATCTGCAGGACACTGATTCTTGACAGGAGAAACCAAGTGGTGTGAGCCTCCCCAGGCCTCCAGTTGCCTGCAGAGAGGGAGAACCTGCCCCCAGGCAGGACATCCCCTGAGGTCCAGAAGTCAAGGAGGCTCGAGTTCTCGGGGCTGAGTACCAGAGAGGGGTGCTGTGTGGGAAGGAGAGAGCTGCATGGAGAGAGATGGCTCTGGAAGCTTTCCCTGGAGTCTTTAGCTGACCATTGGGCAGTGTAAGGATTAAGGACAGGGGAGACTTCCTGAAGCAGGGGCGAAATTCAGCCAGAAGGGAACAGGTGGAACAGTCCTCAGAGCTCACCCGGGTGCTGACCAGTTCCTGTTTCCACCAGTCAGTGTCAAAATCTTACAATGCACAGGGCACTAGCTGGAATATCGAGAATGATATTTCCTTAGTAGTTGGGCAAAATTACCCCTAGATTGGTATCTGTCAATTTTTCCTAAAAAGGCTCATCTGCAATTATTTTAGGTTTTCTGGGCCAAGAGGCAAAAATACTATGCAGATAGATGGACAGATAGATGGACAGATAGATAGAGATTTTTTTTTTTTTTTTTTTTTTTTGAGACAGGGTGTATTCTGTCACCCTCAGTAGAGTGCAATGTGGCATCACAGCTCACAGCAACCTCAAACTCTTGGGTCAATTGATCCTCTTGCCTCAGCCTCCCAAGTACCTGGGATTACAGGTGCCCGCCACAACATATGGCTATTTTTTCCCCCTATTTTAAAAGAAATGGGGTCTCACTCTTGCTCAGGTTGGTCTAAACTCCTGAGCTCAATCGATCAGACCTGACTTGGCCTCCCAGAGCACTGGGATTACAGGTGTGAGCCACTGCTCCCGGCCAAAAAAATACAGATAGATTTTGTAGATACTTACTTTACAAGAGAGAAACTCTCATTCCTGCCGGTTTGACCCTGGGGTGGTGGGCCATCCCTTGTGCTTTACTGTCATCTGCTGGAGATATTCTTGGGGTGAAAGCAGCCAGCCTGAGGGGGGAGAGCATGCCTCAGGTGTAGGAGAGGAGGGAGAAGCCCCCTTGGTCAGTTTTGCTCTCTGTCCAGTGGCACCCAGATCCTTTCCTCCCGGAGTATGGCTGTCAGGGCAGCTCACTAGAGTGGAGTTGACTTGCTAAATTTCTGTCTCCCCACTGAGTTTTCTACTGAAGTGTGACTGTTGGCAGGTGGCAGACATTGGAGTGGAGGGAGCTGGCCTGGCCCTTTCTCTGGGGCTCACAGTGCTTGAGTGGTGCCCTCCAGAGGTGGAAACAAACAGGGGGCCAGATTTAACCCTCAGGCTATACTTTGACAACCCTTGCTATAGATGAAACATTGTTCCGGTTCCACTGAACAAAGTTTAATGCAAGTCTTGAAAGAATGAAATTGGTTTTAAGTCATCTAACTGCTTGGAAACTTAACTAAGTAATTTGACATGGCTCAAAATATTTAAAAGCAACAAGGTAAAATTCCTAATGTTTGGAATCTAACAAAAATTGCCAGGCATGCAAAGAATTAGGAAGATGCAATTGATAATACAGAGAAAATTTTTTGAAATAAAAATAAAGTCTATCCAGAAGTGATACATAAGATAGAATTAGCAGACAAGGGCATTGAAACAGTTACTGCAACTGTGCTCCTTATGCTCCGGAAGGGAGAAGAAAGTGTGAATATTTTACAGAGAGATAAGAAAAATATAAAAAAGACCCAACTGTTATTTCTAGAGATAAAAACTACAATTTCTAAGATCAAAAATACAGTGGATGGGATTAAGAGCAGGTCAGGAAGACGGAATCAGTGAGCTGGAAGACAGCCATGGAAGGCATCCAAGACGAAACACGCAGAGAAAAAGGTGGAGAAAGACAAAGAAAAGAGCCTCCGCTGCAGGACAACTTCAAGAGCATAGTCCGTCCCTGAAGGGGGGGGAGGGGAGGTCATAAAAGTATTTGAAGAAATAGTGGATGAAAAATTTCCAAATTCAAGAAACATCTACATGTATAAGTTTAATGAGCTTAATGTGGAAGAGATGTGAAGAAAGCTGTAATACAACGCCTAATGTAAAAAAAGATTTTGAAATATCAGAAGTCAGACCGTCATAATTGAGTTTATCACTAATGTAAGCAGCTTGGGGGAAGTACAGATGTATGAAAGTCCTTGGGGTGGGGGCGGATTTAACATCATGAAAATGGAGACTTTAAAGAAAGTACAGAACTTCAAATAGTTTTTATGTCCTCAGCAGTTCAGGTTGTTACTTCTGACTAAAATTATCTGTATTGCACTTGGAAAAATGATGTAAAGTCTCATTCATTCATCAATCCACAAATAGTCACTCAACAAACATTTGAGCTCTCATTTCTACAAAAGCACATCAGGACATATAAAAATGAGGGACACTGGCCCTGACCTCAAACATCTAATATTTTAGTCACCCTAACCCTAACAATTTTGTTAGATCATTCAGTATGAAATGTCTGATATTCACCTAGACTCTCAACACTATTTTGCCATCTTTTAAAAAACATTTTTATCCATTTATTTACATTTAATTTAATTTCTTTTTGAGACAGAGTTTCACTCTGCCACCCTGCTTAGAGTGTCGTGGCGTCACAGCTACAGCAACCTCAAACTCTTGAGCCATCACACCCAACCTGTTTATTTGCATATTTAATATTTCAGATTAACATGAGGTACAATTGGTTTACATTATTTGCATTTGTTGGGTAGAGTCCACGTTGTAGCTGTGCCCTCACCCAGGAGGTGTGCCAGTACCCTTGTGTCCTGCCCATTAGGTGGAGCTCAGCAATCCCGCCCCACCTCCCCTCTCCCCCCACTCCCCTCCTCCTTCTGTGGTTTAACTGTGTTTTTCTCCTGTGTGGTGTGTATTTGTTCATCTACTGGCTTCATATTATTCGTATTGAGTACACTGGACACTTGCTTTTCCATTCTTGTGATACTTTAGTAAGAAGAATATTCTCCAGTTCCACCCAGGTTAATACAAAAGTCTCCATCTTTCTTATGGCCGAGTCGTATCCCACTGTGTACATATAGCACAGCTTGCTAATCCATTCATGTGCTGATGACATGTCAGTGGTGAAGAAGCCTGGCGCGCCAGCAGTGGTGAAACCACAAAAGGCATTTTCCACAGCTTTTTGAGAATCGAGTATTTTTTCCTTGCAAGAAGTGGTGCAAAGTCAGTTGGTGCAAGGCCTGGTGACTCTGGTGGCTGTGGGAGAGTGTCCCAGTTCAGCCTGTCATTTGAGCAGCATTGTCTATGTGACATGTGTCAGAGCATTGTCTTGTGGGAGGAACGGCCTGTTTCTACCGACCCCTTTCTGCTGCCTAATCTCAGGCACCCTCATCTTCCTCCAACTGCTTGCAGGAAATCATTGTAATCGTTGACTATTGTCTGACAGACACACATAGGTTTTAGCTGTTTCTTTCCTCATTTTCTTATCACATATTGTACTGAACATAAAATTACAACTAACTTAAATGCTCTTTCCTGAGTTATTTATATCTTCTTAATGTGTGAAACTGTTCTCTGGGAGGCTTGGGTGGGTGGTATTGCTTACAGTAAAAATAGTTTTCCGTTTAGTCATTCTTTAATTCATCCTTCTTTATCTTTAGCACAAATGTTTCCTGAAGTTTCTTATCTAAAACTTCATGACAAATAACAAAATGTAGTAGTCATCCAGTGGCACAAATAGTCACAGAAAATATGAAATGAATGAGCACGTCCTAAGAAAAATGACCTCTCCATGGGAGCGTATGCAATACAAACGAGAGAACATTTCTCAAGAATAATGACCTTTAGACAGGTCTATACTGTAGTAGTACAGTAGTAAAACAATAGCTTGGAATAGATAATAAAGTGGAAAATAGCTCAGTCATAAACACAAGCCCTGCCCCATAAAAGTACCAGGTAGGAACCCTGAGGAATGTGTAAGATGATTCATCAAAGTAAAAAACATCCTCAGAAATTTTATTTATATTTGTTTTTATTTAGGTCTTCAGATTTTTTTTTTTTTTTTGGTAAGTTTTATAGTGAACATAAAATCTTAGTGCACTAGTATATATTTACATAAACAAAACAACATACACGCATTAGAGATGCAGAGATTTTTTTAAACTTATGGGGTATATGACCAAAACATCTGGAAACCACAGATAAAATCTAGAGGAGTTATTTTAAAACATTATTAGAAACATTATTGGGCCCCCCCTTTTACATAAAACCTTGTGTAAGACTCCCCCAAAATATAAGGGCAATAATTATTTTAAAAATATTTAAAAATAAAAACCATTTATTTTCCAACTTCCAAATTATATTTGATTTTAACAAAATCAGTTAAGAAATTGATGAAGATGATTTGAGTTTACATAAAGGATTATGCATAGTTGTAGTATTTTATCAGCCTCAGCTTCTGGATTTATTTCTTTGAATTCTGCAATATTTATAGGTAAGAAGCTACAAATAATCACAGTTTACTAACAGGCTGTCTCACCCAGAAGACTGCAACAGCAAATCCCCAATCCTATTGGCATGGCTAAATGGTGGGTGAACCAATGAACGAACACTGCGACTTTTTAAATTCAATACAGATAGCAAGAGACACTTCAAAATTTGCACAAAAACTCATCCAGCAGATGGGTGGCACCTGTGGCTCAAAGGAGTAGGGCGCCAACCCCATATGCCAGAGGTGGTGGGTTCAAACCCAGCCACGGCCAAAAACTGAAAAGAACAAAAGAAAAAAAAAAATGCATCTAGCAGGCAGCACGTGTATGTTTGTGAGTCACAAAATGTCAAAATTTAGCTTAGTACTTGTTTCTAAACATAGTTTAAAATGTATTTGATGAATTTAAAATATATAAAAAGTGAAGTAAATATTAAATATTTGAAAACTCTCTGTTCTAGCTATCTAAGGAAAACTGCTATTCCACAGATATTTTTTCTTCCTCCCTCCCTCCCTTCCTTCCTCCCTCCCTTCCTTCCTTCTTTACTTCCTTCCCCTTTTCCTTCTCTTTTTTGCTATAAGAGACAGTATAAGGACAATTGGCAATAGACAAGGTTTGAATATTAGGTTGTATCAATGTTATTTTCCTGATTTTAAAAATTCTGCGATTATAGAAGAGAACATTCTTATCCTTAGGAATCGTATACCATACTATTTAGAGGTAAAGAGTCATAATGTTTTCAATGTATGTTCAAATGACTCAAAAAATTTTAAAGGTATTTAAAAACAATTTCTGTAACTTAAGCTGTGATAAGCTTCACTGTGATAGCTAACCGGTAAGTGCCACTCCATTACTTTGGTATGCAGTGATGCTTAATAGGCTGAGAAGAGGCTGAGAATGATTCCCAAGGAAAAACCAGTTCAAAGTGACTGTGCCAGAGGACACCAGGGTGCTGTCCAGGCAAGGCTGTAGCCCCTAAGAAAGAAGATGTGCCTATTTCAAGAGATACATTTATCAATAAGAGATACATATTCATCTTATAGGGATCCCTGAAAGTGACGAAGTGGCTTCACAAGGCACAGAGTCTCTTCTCCATGAGATTATGAAGGAGAACTTTCCAGATATGCCAACAGATTCTGAAATTCAGATAGCAGACAGTTTCAGAACTCCAGCACGACTCAACCC